>BMAV01019695.1:57549-74838 GCA_019973955.1 Trichonephila inaurata madagascariensis | reverse complement strand
AAAAAAAGCAACAGAAAAATATTATTTACAAGTTTCCTAAAAGAAAAAGAGACTGAGTTAAACATACCAGTAAGTTTGAAGGTCAAAGAGATTATAATCAAAAGAAGTATCTTACGGATTAACAGAAACGTAATAAAAAAATCTCTCATCGTGAGATTACAGCAAAGCAAATAAAATGTCTTTTTTTGTTTGATTTTAGGATCAAAAAGATAGCTAATGAACATTTGAAGTGGAATCTTTTGAAAGTGGAAAACCAGATGATATATATAAATTATATCAGTGTAAATATGTATTTTTTATTTTTTCAGAAAGCATTTTGTTTTATTTCATTCCAAAAAATTATTTTTTTTAAAACTGTTATTTTCAATATTCTCGCGCCCCCCTTGCAGGGTTATCGCGCCCCCCCAGGGGGGCGCGCCCCACAGTTTGAGAAACACTGAGTCATATGTAAGCATTTATGAAATATTTTCACATATTTTTGTGTGTTTTCTTTTTATGCGAACCCTATCTCCCACAGAAAAACGGGTTTTACTGTACATACAAAAAAAAAAATAAAATAACATAAAGGTGGCTGGAGTATTTTTTTAATGCTATCATTAATCTAGCTGTGATTAATGTTTTTGTTAGTTCTATGTATGTCAATCCATCCTACAATAATCACAGACTTTTCAAAATACATCTTTTTCATAAGGGAACTTGAAATGCAACTTACAAAGAATTATGGAAATGTTAAGAGAAAAAAATAACGTACCACATTAAAAATACGCAAGAAATTAGTAGCTGCAAAAGGTGGAATTTCAGATGTAAGACAAATTTAACAAAGAAAATTTAAAGAAAGTGTCCCTGAGAGAGATAAAAGTACCCAGATGAGATGTGCGTTATTTGAGGCAATTCTCTACTCAAAACATGTAAAAATTTCTTGCAAATCATTCTGAAAACAAGAAAATTGTTAGAAATTATGTGTAGTTGTTTATAACACCACCCGATTAACGGTTTCAGATTGAGGTCTACTAAGTTCATCATGACAAGGGGCTAGTCTTAAGCCTGTCGTTAGCCACAACTTTGAGCATCATGCTGGTGACAGTATTATTTGGGTTGGTTTCACACCAGTTTTGAGGGAGAATACCCTGGGAATGTCAGAGACTTCCCACCAACCTCTCAAAGGAACTTGAGGCTCGACGAATGTTTAGAGTAAAACTACAGGCACTACACATTTACAAACATCCGCACCTTCTCCGGGATTCAAGCCCAAACCCTGAGGCACAGCAGTCAGAATCCCTTTCCACTATACCGTCTGAGCGCCTTCAATAATATAATTAATAAAGTAAATACAATTAAGTATAAATTAACTAAAATTTGTGTGAGTTACTTCATTTGTGTGTTTTAAAATTTTCCGAATCCTATGCGGAATCAAAAAACTGTTTAAAGAAGGGAGGCGGTAACGAAATTGGAAAAATGTATGAGAGAGCTTGCATGATCTAAATTATGCTTTTTACAATAATATTCACTAACAATACATAAAAGAAGTTATACTTAAAATATTTCTTAAGGAATAGAATAAATCTTTACGAATTGGGTCAATTAAACCCATACGGGTAAATGTGATATTTTTTCAACAGGATTTGGAAGGTTATATGAATGCTCTAATACAGTACTTCTCAAACTTTCAGAAAACTACCCAATTTTCAATCATTGTGTCTCCCCTCTTTCTCCGTACAATAATAATGTGTTTTGACGCTAAAGCTACAAAACACGACTTTAGTTATAAACAGTACAAATTATCAAGATAAGTATTAACTTTTGCACATAATTTTATACATGACGAGTCCATGGAGTCATTTGTAATTATGAACGTTTTTCTTAACTTAGTGATGATAAATTAATGATCAAATACATTGTGCAGTACTGATACATTAATATAAATATTATATCATTATACATTAGTATTTTTATTATTTTAGAATATATTCTGTTTTGATTCCTATCAGGAAATTAATAATTTTCTTAAACTTTTTCATTTTGACTTTACGATATGTATGCGCCCCCTGGTAAGATTATCACTCCCCCTAAAAGAGGTTGCTCGCCCCAGTTTGAGAAACGCTGCTCTAACGTAATGCTTATTAAACTGTTTAGTGACATTACAGGATTTTTTTTCTTTTAAAAGGGTTATGAAAGTTTGTTTTGTTCTAGATAAAATATACCGCTGTTTAAATTTTTTAGAACTGAGGTAACCTTTATATTGAAGCACTCTTACATTACAAAATATTTTCTATGGAACGCAAAAATTCCTTGTGTATCATTTCCATGACATGAGATACGTCGGTAGAAATTCAGTTAGAAAAGGAAGAATGGATGCTGCATTATTCCACCAGTGTGTAGGAGAAGGTCTTTTAAAACATCCTTTTGTGCCTTCATACAAAAGTGAACGCGGAAAATGGCGGAAGCTCTTTGAAGCCGTTTCCGTCTCTTTTTGATATTTTTCTTCCCTCCTCTTCTCTTTTACCGATGCATTTATACTCTATTTTGACAGTAGATAAAAGTTGAACCCCTTTTCCATTTTTCTGCTTTTAGTGAGCAGCCATTTTATATTCATTCCTCTCGGAGATATACAAGGCATGTTAAGATTACTTATAAAATTAAATATAGTTGTAAGGCATTTGCCCCTGGGTGATGCCTTACTTCTAAGTTATCCTCGTGAACCTAGGGGTGTAAGAGTGAATGAAGAACCAGGCGTTGCCATAATCTTAATATCTCTTTATTAAAGTATCCGACTACCCTAAAATCATGAATTTTTCAAAAATTAACAAATTTTTCTTGATTTTATTTTATAGGTCATCTTATTATCTTAATAAAAATATCGTTTTTTATTTTCCATTCACTAGAATAAAAACTACAGGTGTTTTAGTAAAAGCAGATGCTATAACTTTACACAAGATGTCAAACTTTAAAATGAGTTTTACTCGAAATGTGTTTTTTTTTTTCGAAAAACTCAGACGGGGACAGTGATAGCTGAAACAGTTTTGAAAATAATTTGCTGAAATTTTTTCTGTATGTTCTGTATAACAGTAGAAGTGTTTTGACCTTCAGATTTAACAATTACTGTTTTATTTCAAAATTTACAGTCCTTTATGTAAACATAATCGTTGTTTTTTTAAGCAATTTCATATAGTCATTAAGATAAAGCTTTTGTAAAAATTAAAATATCTCTTCTCTTGAAGGTCATTTCAAACGCGAAGAACAAAATAACTCAACAAAATTGAAAAATTGAGAATTTGTTCATAAATTTTTTGTACAGAGCGGGCCCTGTTTATGCAATTTTTTGTACATTTTTACCAGTTTTTTCCCATTTTAATAATAATAAATTTTTTTTTCTGTTTTCAATTTTAGGATTTTTTCCTTAAAATATACTATATAAATCTAAAAATCACAAAAAAATCCCAAAATCTCCATTTTTTCAAAAAAAAAAGTTGTCGCAAGTAGTCTGATACCTTAAGGTCTTAACTTAAACACTATACAATGATAATATTTATATTTTAACTTAGAGGATCTGAGGTGAAGAAACACACAATACGTATTACCAAATAAGCGCAATCCTGACCACTATATTTAACTTTACCAGCGACTCCTAACTTCAGTATATACACAGTTCCTAGTATCTAATAGAACAGTCCTACCTCTATATCCTAGATAGCAGCAACACACTCGAATCCTCAATATCATTTCTTTATATTGCGTGGAATGGTATCCACCTTGACTTGAACGCACTTTCACGGATAGTTGAACACTGGAATATCGGCTTACTTCAGCTTACACGCTTAAACTCAGACTAGCATAATCATTTCCCAAAAGGCCACATCGCTTACTCTAAACTTTTGTTATTTAAAAGGTTCCTAATTTGCATAATCACGCTTCGCTTCTGGATTTGGTTGGAAAGAATCTGCCTTTTTCGGCCCCAAAGAACCCAAGAGGATAATTAATAGAAAGCACGATGAGCCCGTCACATAGTAACCAATAATTTTTTCTCTATTTCCACTGAAAATATGTGTATTTTTTATTCAAGCAGTGTAATATAATATACTAATGCGGACCGTCAACTGCCTTATTCACCAAAGGTCTTAGAAATTTCAGGGGCTGTTTTGGATTTCTTCGGTGCCATTTGATTTATCTGCACTACTTGGACAAGACAACAACAACAACATTCATTTAACATTGAAAGACTCATTTTTAAATCTCTGTAATTTAGAAACTTTATGCAAAATTTAAAAAAAATTAATCTAAGGGTCTTTGTTTTTGAAAATTCAAGTGTCCTTAGACGAGATTAAAAGAAAAGGAAATTCAGAAGAAACCTTACTTTTAGAAGCTAAATTACTGTTTTAATCGGTCTAATAAAATTACAATTCTAAGATTATGTTAGAAGTCTACTTAATTCGAAGCTTATGTTCCATTTGAGTTATGAACATTAATATCAATTGCAATTAACTTCAATTAGAACTATGAAAGTTACTACGTGTTTTTATTTCTATATTGTTTATGTGTCTTTTATCTTTTGGAAAAAAAACTGTTCCTTGTCACAAATATAATTCCTGTCTAATAAATCACTTTAGTATTTCCTTTTCATTCATCTTATTGTTTAATTCGCAATACAACGCTAAATAAATAAAAAAAAACAGATTTCAAAAAAATCAAAACTACTGATTCAAGATCTTTATTATATTGTAACGTATCGTGGCTCGAGGATTTTATGCTATCAGTTTCAAAGAACAAGACAGTTCTACAGGAGAGATGGAAATTTATTGTCGAAAAGAAATCCTTGAAATACAGGGTTAATAATAATAGATTCACTTAAAAATTCTCTGAAGACCTTCACACCTTCTATGGCATGCAGACACAAGTATCAGTGTCTAAAATGCAAGTATATAAAAATATTATCCTCAAGTATTCACTAGTCCTATTCAACAGCCGAAGTAATCTCTAATCGCTGGTCGACTTATTACGGTCAAATCAGTACTACTCTTCAAAAGTCAAAACAAGACTAACTCATCTCTAGTCCAATCAATGCAAGCTCTGAAATGGTCAAAACAATACTGTTTCAATTGCGGCGAGCGAATCCCTGTTTATAGGCCTCGCGGATCTTTCGAGAAAAATTCGCTTGCGTCATAGATCGTGATTGTCGTAGATTTTTCCACTAATTTCCGGAAGGAACCATAGGATCACGAACTCGCCAAAAGTGGTCGTTAAAAATGATGCCAACTTGGCTCTATCGACAAGATTTCTCCAAGTTTCCATTGAATCACCATTTTTTATGTAAGGAACGGCGTTGCTTGTTAATATTACAATTTTAACATAAAATAAATACAACATAGAGTATTACAAACGTTTTACACATACAGATATAAATTATTTACACTATTTTAAACATTCATTACACAAAATCCGTAACAATATTAAGAGGAATTGAAAGTCATTCTTATCTTACACAATATAAAAAAATAAAATATAAGGTATACTTCTATTACCACAATCGAATTTAATTCTTAAAAACAAATTGCCGACCAAATTTACTTGTAATTCTTATTTTAGAAAAAAATTTTAACTGTTAGTCGCCGAAGATAGATCTCATTTAGAACCTATTACAAAAATAAACTGCTTTATTTCTGAATTTTCTAAACTTCGTGATGAATGTGGGAGATTATTATTATACATTTAAATGACGCTGGATTCATTCGTGTTTAGTTTTTCAAATTTTTTTAATCTCACGAAAAGGGAAAAAGTACATGATTTTGGAAAGGGGCGAAGGAAGTACTTATAAAATGAACGAAATAAACCAGTATTTTATGGCTAATTTTTTCTGGCAGCTGTAATTTGTTAATTTAAACAATTAACATTCTAAGAATTTTAAACTATAGATTAAGATAGCAGCTATAGATGAATAATCATGGTTGAAATCTTAGCCGATGTTGTCGAGCCATGGGTTCAAATATTTGTGCCACTGACCAATCACCGTGTGGAAGGGTTGTGTTTCGTTAAATCTTTTGAGGATACAAGTATTCACGTGGGTATGGTATGAAGGTTTGAAGTGTGGGTGGCTGTTCAGGTGTTATCTTTGTCACTTGACCGCGGTTCATTATTACAAGGACCATCCCAATCGCCTTAGTGTAGTTTTTAATTGAGATGTTAACAAAAATTCATATTAAATTATTGAGCCGAGAAATTAGAAGAAAATAGCAAAATAAATTGTTACATGTATACCATATATGTTTGAAAAATCGTTTTTAAAAGCTTAATGAATAATAGTATTGTTAATCAGATCAATTTTTTACTATTGTGTCACACATTCATATTAGATAAAAAAAATGTTGGTTAACTAATTTGAAAAATTCAAAATGATTAATTCAATTCTAAAGTATGAGTTATTTTATGTAATAAATTTTAATATTATTTTTCTCATAGTTCTCTTTTCGGTTCCTGAGACAGTTAAAAATGGAATAAAAGCAACTAAATCGTTTTCTTTAAAAGGTGAAAAAATTACATCAACATTTGCAATACTTCCGGTATTAAAAGCTTCTAATGGAATTTTCATTAGAGTTTTTTTTTTAAAAAACTGACTTAATGATAGGAAGGGTATTATATGCAAGAAAAATATGTTTATTTATCTCAAGTTCCATAAAATGTTTGAGAAAAGTTCATTATATAATAGGGAATTTGTTTTTCTTTCAATAGATAAAGATTAAAACTAACAATTTGAATAGCTTAATAAAGTTGAGATTATAAATGGGAAGAATATCTAGAAATTGTATTCATTCGATTGTAATTAACAGCATTTTTACTTAATTCATATCTAATTATTCATTTTTTTTTATTTTCCAAATACTTTCGAAATTATGATCATACTAATTGCTGAGGTTGAATTCTTTGAAACCTGTGTGTTTCCTGTTTTCTACTTACCTTCAATGAAATATACTTTATTTAATTCTGTAATCATCATATGTTCATTCATTTGCAATTTATCATGAGTTTTTAGAACAAAACTATTCATTTTGCTTCATTTTAATATCGATATCCATTAAAATGAAGAAAAAAAAAGTCATACAAAAGGTATTTCACCAACAAATAACACAAAAAATGTGTCAGTTGAAATGTTTCGAATTGAAATAAAAGAAATTATTTACAAATAAAGTTAAATAAAAAAACACGAAAAAAATTTTAATGCGTAGTTTATTAGTAGCTTATTTTTAAAACACGTCTTTAAACTTACAATAATTTTTAATGGAACCTATTAGTGATAATGATCAAATACTTTCCAATGATATCTCACTGATTTTATATGTCGTTGGATAATCCTTATATTTCCCCACGTGTAATTCATTTATTCCCTATTGAGAATGAGTGGAATTCATCTCACGTCTTTACAATTCTTTAGGGAGTCTGTTTCTAGAAACCAAACGCAAAGAATGATTCTCAATGTGAATCTGAGCCATTTGATTCCAAATCTGGATTATAAAAAGAGTGCTAAGCTCTCTTTCCAAACCCATTCCCTCTTTCCTCATCAATCACCTATTTTTGTATCACTCTTTGTAGTTTGACTCAAGGGAATTCAAAAACTTGAGGCTACAAACTTAAATGCCAGGGGTCGTCTTCTGGGAACGGTTCACGAAATTTAAACATAATGGTAAGTCATCCTTAGGGAACCTAAAAAAACACAATCTTAAAGGTAATCCAATAAAACTAAATGAAGAGTATTCTGGAAAAAGGAAGATAAATTACTCCATTTACACCATTTTTATTTATGAGGCCGCTGTTTTGATATATATAAAAAAAATTGCTTGAATAAATGATGAACATAGTTGATATTGAGATGTTGTGATTTAACAGTTCTGCATAGTTTCTATTGCTTTTTACTCTTCACTTCATTACTGCCGGAACATTTGTTGTCTGAGATTTTAGTATTCTTTTGATGTCTTTTTTTCTAATATTCTTCCATAGGATATCTGTTTTTATCTATAGGCTCTTTTTTTCTTAAATATTTAGTATATCAACAACTGTCCAATGTCATGTTCAGGAAAAATGTAAAAAACTATATACTTCCCAAAAATACTTTCTTCACTAAGTATCTAATATGGTATACTAAGCATAAAATTGTAAAAAAGTATTGAGAAGTATTTTGAAAACTAATGCTATATCACCTCAAATATTGCATATATATTTTTTATCCAAGAATTAAAAATTTATAAATTTTCGTAACTGAAAATGTTATTTTCTCTCTGTTATTTATGCTAAAATTTTCATTTCTACGAGGTAGGATTCAAAAGTTCATGGACTCAGTCTATGACGTGGAAAAATTTTGCAGTTGAGCGACTACAACAACATTTCTGTTTTATTGCATTCTTCCCCTTTTGTAAAAGAAGTTTGTTCAGAATCATGAGGTCGGTGGCTCGCGCGCCACTGCGTCATATTTTGTACACGGATGTATTTAGTAGTCGTCGGTTAAAAAAATAGGTTTTTTGACTAGAGAATGAAAATCAAATTTTGTGCTCTTTCAGGAAAAAGTGCTACAGAGACTAATGAAGTTTTGAAACATGTATAAGGCTGTGATACATTAGCATAATTATAAACCGTACAAATTATCAAGATTAGTTTTAAATTTCGTATATAGTACTTTAAAATAATTGATATTTCAAGCAGTTTACTTTTAAACAGTAGGATAAGTATTATACTACTTTTCCTTTCTAATTTTTAAATTGGAACACATTGCAAAATAATTTTTAATTAAATTTAATATTCATTTCTCCACTCATCTATTTCTAAAAATACAAATGTCATTAGAAAAATACTCCAGTTTGTGTTGCTCTCTATCTTATATCCATGACATCTTGCATCCTCGTCGACATTAGAGTAACCGCCTGGGCAACTTTTCGGACGTATGTGGAAAATGTGTGTATAAAAATGCTGCACATCGTTCAATTCTCAGCTAAATGTAAAAGAGGGTGAGTGTCTAATATTAAAACTTCCTTTGAAAAACTTTGTTCTGTAAGAGAAGTCATGAGAGTCACTAGTAATTATTAAAAGCGTGCTTAATTTAGTATTTGTTAGACATTTAAAAAGAACCATGCGAAATATTATTTTTCGGATCCGAATTTTTGTGGTCTCCTTGTGTTGTTTTTCCAATCCCGTTCCATGATCTCAATCAAACCAACCGCTTCGAACCCGACCTTTTTGCAAGTTTTGTTATTTGTGGTTGGCAGCAACTGCAATGCAAATTACGAAACTATTTAAACTCGGCTCGCGTTAGTTCTTTTCTTAGAGAGAGAAAGAAAGGAAATACAAGCGTGTTTTAGCTCTTACAGAGAGAGAGCGGCTGGTTGGCTGTGCAACTGTATGTTGCGTCACCATTTTAAGATAATCGTTTTTAATATTAGACTGTAAGAGAAGACGGTTCGAATTGGAGGTCATGTTGATTTTTTTAACTAAGATTTTATTAGTCAACTTATTGTTTTTGATCGCTCCAGTGACGAGCACATTAATATCCTTGATTATTATTAAAAGTCATTTTAAAGAAACTGCTTTCATCTTTATGCCTCCTCGACACAAACATTTTCACTGCTTGCTTTGCAAAAGCTGGTTAGTTTACCTGGAAGTGTAACAGTATTGATTAATTATAAAATACATTATACAGGACTGATTCATTTCTAAGTATATTATGTCAGTGAAAATATATATTTTATTTTTTTTAAGTCAAAATGTATTTTTTTTTGCTTCTTTTCAGTAAATTAATATTTTTTTTAAATAATCTTTTATTTTCGACTTTCCGATACACTCGTGCTTCCCACTTAAAGTTATCACTCCCCCCCCCCATGGAGGGTGGGTCCTAAAGTTTGAGAATCGCTATCTTAAGCTCTACTGCAGACTTTTAACTGAATAAGTACTGACTGAATCACTTTTAACATTTGTACCAAAATAATGACATTTTCCTTTATTAGTCTTTAGTGCATGAAAATTATTTAAAGTATTAGAAAATATAATTTTCACACAGCTGTTTTGTTTTCATAAGAATTTTAAAAAAATACCTTAATAATTAGTATAACTTCTATAAATATGCTATATATCATTTAAAGTTTATTAAACACTGACATTTTCAGATGCTAAAGGAATATTTTTAAAAATATAGTATTTTAAACATAGTAAAATTGAAACGGATTAGACACATTGGAGTAAATCATTTTATAAAACTCAGGAATAGAGAAATCAATGTACTAAAATTATAGAATAAAAACTACCAAAGTTACACATAAGAAAGTTCCTGCTAGTTTAAATAAGAAACGCAAATAACTTAAATTTCATTTTAAGCTAATGTGTGTCCATGGTGTTTTAAAAATACCATGCTATTAGTAACTTTATGTTGTTTTGTTGGTGCTTATTAATGAAAAATACCAATCAGGAAATTATATGACAGTTTATATTTATTAAAATGAGGTATTTTAGGTAAAATTTGATGAGAATTTTATACAACATAATGAACACATTTATGAAGCTAATAAACTGAGACCTAAAACATATTTACAATTATCAAAACGTTAGTACCCATTGCTTATTTTCCATGGCTCATTGCTACTTTATAAAATGCATGATGTCCGTAACAGTAAACTGTCAAAAATAATTTTAAAAAAACTTGTTTTTAGAGCCAAATCTTTAGTGCATTGCCTTTATCTTTCTTTAAAAAACATGCGCATCAAACAGGAAAGAAATACATCCCTCAATGTTTGAGGTATCAGGTTTTAAGTAACACAAATTTGGGGAGGGGGAGGGAAACAATTTTTATAAAAGGCATAAAAAGATTTTATTCTTATTTTATTAAAATAATGCTTAATATCAAAAATTTAAACTCATCCCTTTTATAGAATAGATCTTCCTCATTCTATAGCTTATTAAGCTTTTTTCTTTCTGGCTGCTCGATTTTTTTTCCTACACAAAATAGCAAAGATATTATATTTTTAAACTTTAATCAAACGTTGATTCGAAAACGGTGTCAGATACAATAATTAATTCAAAGAGATAGATAGAGAAACTGCAGAATAAATTATAACCAATGTATATACTAAAGAGTATCTTGGAAAACGTAGAAAATTCATCTTGAATGACACTTCCATCTAAACTAAAAATATTACTAGGCTTACTTCTGCACTTGTATTTCGTGACCACAGTCTATCCAATTCCTCTAATACAGTAATACTTCTCTATCTAACACTTTGATCTTCAAGAAGTCCAGAAGAGGAAACATAAAGTATCGAGGTAAACTTTAAGGAAGAAACAAGGATTTGAAAGCTGAACTTTTCCGGCGATATTTACGACTCAAGTAAATGCGGTTGGCACCGAAGTTGTAAATATCCAACAAGAAGGAGTAAGATAGGTAGTTTAGGAGAGTGCCCAGGAGTTAAACTCCTTTCTTAGGCGGTGTGTCCCGTTTTACGACTGGTTCTTCAATCTTTGACCATCGATTGCTAGCATATTTCGTTGGTGGTTTCCTTTATAAAAGAGGCAGCTGCTCCTTGAGGAGGAGAATAGATTTCAGTTCAAGGAACCAGGCCAATAAGAAACCAATCGTTTCCGTTGGAAGGTTCAAGGTGCTGTTTTACGATCCTTTCGATACCTGCACACTCAACTTTAAGTTATAAATTAGCAACTTAATCTTTACAATTTCTCATTATTGAGGTTGAAAAAAATTGTGGTATTTACAATCTGTAAGATGTTTAAAAAGTTTTGCTACTTTGAATTTACTTTCACATAAATAACCACAATGTCTTTCAATTAATTGATCTGGATATGAAATTCTTTCTTCCTGGATGATTCATGTTTAAATTTTGTATTCATGCTACAACAGTATCACTAGTATAATCATTTTTAAACCTTGTCAGTGAACAGTATTAATTGTTACAATTTAACAATTTTAAAAATATAACATAGTCTTTTCCACACACATGTATAGCTCTAAAGGATTGATCTTCATAACTTTTGAAAATGATCTAAATCATTAAAAAACACTTTTAACCCGTTCAGGACCATGATCACATATATGTGATCACACATTTCTTCCTCCAGGACCTACAGTATCATATATGTGATTGCGCTTTCCCTGCTATGAGGTCCTGATTTGAGTTTGGAACGTTTCTATATTAATTTTTTCAAGGCACTTGATGGCTGTTAAAATCCGTTGTTTTTTTTTTCAAAAAATGTTTCATGAAAATTTGAACTTTAATATGTGCTTTTGGCTTCAAGTTTGTTTTAAAAATTAGATCCATAATAATTACGAATGTAAGCAACTGCATATGTTTTTGATAGAATCGGGCATTTAAAGGTTCGTGATTTATTGCACTCTGGATTTTTGTTTATATTTTGCCTAAGTTGAAAAAAGATGGAAAGCTTATTAGTTAATTGAGCATCAGTCATTCATAATACTAGTTTTGGTATTTATTTTATTTTTGTTTATTTTTATTTAATTCAGTATTTTAAAGAAATAATTTTTATTCTTAAAAATGTTTTAAAAGCAGATATTCATAGAACAAACACGATGACTCATTTTTTAACGAAAAAAAAATCATTTGTTCTTAATGATTCACTTTTAATTCAGTAAGAACAAACGCGGTTCTGTTTCGTTGTTATCGCAACCAGAGTTGTCATAACCATAAGAACAGAAAACATAATATTAATGTGATACCAAGAAAGCTGCAATGATTATAATTGATAATTTAATAATATATATATATTAGCTGTTATTTAAAAGATTTGTATCAGTTCAATTCACAACAAGTTTATGTGAGAGTAAATTTATCACTTGACATTTGCCACATAGTATTTTATAACTTTTGCATCTATTTTATTTCAATCATAATGGCGAAAAAAGGGAAAGTAGTACTTTTTTTTTATTAAAATGAAAAAAAAAATTTACAATTCACAATTATTTCATTTTTTTTAATACAGTGAAAATTTTTGTACTGTATATTCAAATATTATCAATGATAATAAATTGTAAATTTTAGAGTATTTCATTGCATTAGAGATTTTATATAAGTTTTTAAACGAAATTATATAGGCTTAGCAGTGAAATTCTTCCGCTCTCATGAGTGAATATATTCTCGGAACGTGCGGGCCTGGGAAACGTTTCTTTCTTCTTTCGCCGATCCTGAAGGGGTAACAAAACATATCGTAAGGTGAAAAAAAAAGACTGAAGAAATTGAAAGTGTTGTTATCTATTGATTATAACAATATTTATAGACTTGTTGTCCATGGTTTAGCAATTAATTAGTAGTGACTTTATCAAAAACTTATTACGAAAAACATCCTGATCAGACAATGTTATAAACAAAGATATAAACCAATTGCCTTTAAAAGGAATAGTTATTCTTACAAATATCTTCCAGTAGAAAGCTTCAATATCACTGTTTTCCGAATTCTTAAAAATAGCATTTTTTTATGGTCATTGAAGTAAATAAAAATTGTTATTGAGAAATCACCCATAGCTACAAGGAGACCAAGCAATTACATCTACACAGTACAAAGTTTTCCCAAAAATTCCTCCTTAAATGTACTGAAAGTCACTACAAGAATTTCAACTCCATCCTTAACAGACAAAAAGTCATTCACCATTCATTTTTTCAGTCGCTTATTCAATATTGTCACACACTTTACTTTTAAAAGGTTTCAGGGCCAGGTTAGGCTAGTTGTCATGGTCACAAAATCATGGCTGGAGTGCTATGAGTTCAAACGTCGAGCCACTGCAGACCCACCGTGTAGTGGGAACTAATGCACGTTAACTCTGTCAGGGCTCAAAGTCCTTCATTTGGCGTGGTGTGGTAGTTTGGAGAGTAGGTGTATCACACGTCATCTTCGTCATCGAGCTCAGGTGTTTTTGTAACTTGAAAAAGGTTCAAAATTACGTGATTCATCGCCAATAGCTTTCGCTACATTGCGATGTAAATGAACTCTCTCTCACAAAAGGTTTTAAATACAACTGTTACATGGTCGACGTCTTCTTGGATTGAAACAAGAATATCATAGATGATTTGTCTTTTTAAATGTTCAATCTAAATTCTCCAACATACATCATTGAATTATACACAATTTTCTCAGTTATAGGACCTTTCTCGAAGGATTCATATTTCCCTCTAGTCAACAGGTTTATATTCAGACATTGTACTACCTAACTACTACCAGTATAATATTTAGGCACTTAATATACCACTATGCTCTTTTCCATTCGTCCTTTCTGTTGTCACTTGCTTATTTTCAGAGGACTCACCTTCGTCGCACAATCCACAAATACCAAATACACGATTAAAGTATTTAAGGTATCCGACTACGTTCGGAACCGTGATTTTAAAGAGAGTATAAATGGATAATTTTCAAGATATTTAGTTTCACTTAGATAAGAATACATGTATAAAATTGTTTTAAGGACATTATGACAAAAAAATTATTTAAATACAATATTTTGGCAGAAAATTAACTTAAAATAACCTTTTTTCAAAATGTTCTCCTTTTGTGAAAAATGCTTCTACTATAATACAATTTTGCCTGTATATAGCTCCGACCTCTGTACAGAGGCTCAACTATGAGTTTTGAAAAGTTCACATTATTTTCAGAGTTACAACCCATTGAAATAATTATCGGCGTTTTTTTCTTATAAGTTCTCCCCTCTGTTGTCGTAAAACATGGATAAACCCACTTCTAAGTTATATATTTCAAAAATTCTAGTTGAGCCTCTGTACAGAGGCCTGAGCTACATACAGGCAAAATATTATTATAATATAAGCATTTTTCATAAAAGGATATTTTGAAAATGGGTCATTCTATGTTCATTTTTTGTCAAAGTATTGTTCTTAAATAATTTTTTATTGTAATACTATTCTTAAAACAATTTTATATATATTTTCTAATCTAAGTGACACTAAATATCATAAATATTATCCATTTATACGCTTTGGTAAAATCACGGTTCCGAGAACGTAGTCGGATACTTTAAAAACTTTCTGGATGTTCAAAAACACTGTCTAAACGCAACTAAGGATATCAATCGATTTGGAGAATCTTAATGTTATCGTTATAAGATAACTCTGATTCTATTATTCCTACAGAAAAATCAGTTCTGTACAGTAAAACAATAGAATAGGTTTCCGATATTCATTGTTTTGGAGATTTTTCAAGCACTTAACCAATATTTTTTGTTACGGGATTTATCTAAGCATCTCACACTCATTGTCAGTCACTTTCGCTTAATAACGAAAATATAATCACATTTTAACACGTATTGTATCTATTTTGAAAGTGACAGCTTTCAATTACGAAAGTAAAGTTCTGCAGAATAAGATTTTGAAATCTACTTTTAATGCCCTCTGATACGTTAGGATCTAAAAGATCTACTTTGATATAAAAATATAATTAATTTGAGAGTTTAACACTAGAATGGAACGTTCATCGGTGTCAATTTGACACCGGAGCCTGTCCCGTTTCTCTATTTTCGCTGGGAGTTTTTAAATTTTTCGTGACTTTTAATTATTTACCATGGTAAGGTACACAGTAAAGGTTTTGTGATTCTATGTTGATTAAGAGAAATTTTACAACTTAATATATTTCAGCTTTCGCGTTCATCATTACGATTAGTAAAACAAACTACTCAAAGTACAATCACACATTTATTTGACCTTGAATGTAGTGTTATGTACTATCTTTCCAAAAGGCTATTGTATAAAAACTACAGAAAGCATTTGAATACTGTAATAATCTTGATTAAAATAGGCACCTGTTGCCTTGTGTTAGTGTTTTAAATACAATCGGACCTCTGTTTAATGAAGTCACTAAATCCCAAAGGAAAGGTTCGTTATGTGGAAAATTCGTTAAACAGAGATTCATTTTTAATACATATTACGTTCTTAGTACCACAGGAAAAAGATATTCACAAAATAGATGTTTGTAAAATGGAGATACGACTGTATTTATTCACACATTAGTTTATTTGTCACATATCGTAAGTTTATTTTATGTCAGATTATTTAAGTAATCGCAAAATTATTTCGAACGTAACAGAAAAAAACAATCCCCAATTACAAACAGTGTTCAATATTATTTTTGCTCCACACATTTTAGAATGTTCTTTTGTTGACAGATATAGATACATAGGATTAAAAATTAATAATTATTCTTCTCGTATGTATAGTGAGTTCAAAAAGTCACTCAATTTACTGTAAAATCAATAAAAATGAAAAGAACAGAGTTGATTTCTACAAATCTGCTCGTGAAGGTAGTAAATGATTCGATGCATTAAAAAAAGAAGGAATTACTGGTACATACAACTATAGAAAACTAGAAAATATTTAGTTTTCCTAAGTTATATTATTGCGTAAAAGGAATATAAGTAAAAACATAAATATTAAACAAAAATTTACATTATAAGCTATATGACCACTCCGGACTTCCAGGGCCGCTTTTCAGCTTAGGCACGTGCCTAAGGTGCAAAAAATTGGAGGGCGGAAAACGAAAAAATTCAAATTACAGCAAACGTACCACCGCATATCGAGTAATGAGTAAAGCATTTCTGCCCTTAAGAGAATAAAGATTGAAATGAGATTTACTATGGAAAATGAAAAGCTTAACAGACTTTGATGTTGCTATGCACTCAAAATGATATTACTAAGGAAATTGATTACACTGTTATTAATGATTTTACAATGATCAATGCTTGAAGAAAACTTTCATTGAACCAGTACAATGACAGCGACTCAACAAAGAATAAGGATGTCTAAAGTGATCATTAACAAGTTGAAAACAGTTCATACAATAATGTATACCCTATACTGAATTGAAAACGATTCCACTAGTTTACTGTTCTAATTTACAAAAGTGTGGGTAGGTTGGTCCGGGATATCGTAAGATAAGAAATGAAGAAAAGTGGCCAAACCATGCCACCATCCTTTCCTTACGGTTGCCGGCTCGGAAAATGGTGGGTTCATAGGTGATGAATAATGGAAAGCCTCTCAAAACAGCAAAAACAGATTAAGGGAAAATCCCACCCAAAACAAAACTGGCAAGGTGAGGGTTCTGGAAATAGGGAGGAGGCGTAACAATTTGAAGTGCCTCGGGTGCCGGGAAGGTAAAAAAACCCCATTCGGACTTTTCTCCAAAGAAATATAACAGTAATTGCTTATGTTTCCTGTGATAAGATCAAGTCTCTCTGTTTCAAACAAATACTATTTTTTATTACAGCAGTTCTTACGCTAGTGATATTAACTGATAACCTTACAC
>BMAV01019695.1:30975-44607 GCA_019973955.1 Trichonephila inaurata madagascariensis | reverse complement strand
GTGTGACGCCTCTCGCGTCCTTCTTCTAACATAACTCCTAAGTTCTTTGACGGCCACGATTAATGGCAAAACTTTTCCAACCCAATACCAAGAAGAGAAACGGATCGAATATGCAAATGAGATATACTTTAAAAGGATAGAAGCTTTGATGAGATATAGAGAGCGGCAAGCCTAGAGATAACTTAGTGTGGAATTGTTTGGAATAAAGGTTAGATGTCTTACAGCTTTGGAAGACGGATACGCTCATTGCCTTAAAAAATTATAAGGATTAAGAAAGCCTGAGTCTTCTCATCTAAAATTACGTAATAGGTATTTCTTCAACCTAGGAAGGAAGGTGACTTTATAAAAGGTAATATTTTGTATAGGAAGTTAGATTAGACAGTTAAATTATTATAATTAAGATAAGTGATCTAGTTGCGCGATCTGACTTGAATATAAGGTTTAATTGTAGGCTCATTTTCATTTTCAGAAAGTTGTTAATTAGAATTAAGTAATATAAGTTATTCTTAATAAAAGTTGTGTTAAGAATCCAAAATGTCTCATCAATTAGATAATCCCACATCTCTAGCTTACGCGAATCACTCCAGACATAGTCATCACAGGATGGCTATGTCACAAGAGTACCGCGTTATAGGAGGGCTGTCGCAATTTCAGCTCCGCGTTATATGGAAACCGCGTTCTGAGAGTACCGCGTTATAGGGTTTACTGTACACACTATAAAAATTCCATATTGGAAATAGAAATAACAATTAAAGTTATAACTCATTTAAGACTTTTAGTCTTAGAAATATTTTTACATTAAGAGATTAAAATTTCATCCAAATAAGCTGATTCATGCAATTAATATCTGTAAAACATTGCCTTCTCTCATGACATTCTCATCTATTATGAGTTTCTTTAAAGCCTACTTAAAAATAATAATAAAACCTTTTATATCCCGAAATATCCTGCTTGTCATTTCTGTATTCCATACAATACTAAAGGACAAGCAAGAGATGGCTTCCAGTTGCTCTATATCTCGCGCTGTATTTTCTGTATTACGTATTATACGAAAAAAATGTATACTAATTCCTTATGGTATTTGTATTTTTTTATTGTTTCTTTTTGCTCTCCTGGCCTTTCCTACTATATTTTTCAGCATGCTTTTTAAACGTCCTATATATTCAGTCAGAAATGGACGACTGGCTTTGCCCTCCTTCCCTTGTATTGAAAGAAAGTGAATGGAAAGAGGCATTTGAAATATTCCTGCGTTCACTTTCTTAAAAATGAATATAAATAGCCTTACAAAAAAACTTTTCCTTCCTTTTGAAGTTCTATAATATACCCTTCCACGTCTCTTCCAGTCCTATGTGTTTATACTTTATTTCTACTAAAGAAGATGTTCCCTTTCCTTTTCTTCTTTTATTTTTTCATCCTTTGTCGTATTTTCAAACCACCCTGAAGCATTAAATCTGGAATAAATGTAAAGTCATACGAGTATGTGAAGAGTTCAATGTAAAAGATAGATATATATTTTATCTTTTATTTATACATAAATAAATTTTAAGCAATCATAATATATTTTTTCTTTAGCCTGCAGAAATGTACTGAAATAAATTGATTCCTATTAAACACTCAAATTGTCAAATTGTGTCGAGTAACATTTATATTTTTTATCAGTGCATTAAGTAGTATTCACCTGCCTTTTTACTGATCTATAAAACTTTTACTTCCGCTAAACAACAATATATTGTTTATTTTAAAACTATGTGTATACGTATGTGCTTTCCAATATTCCTTGATGTAGACCTCAAGTTACACACACAAACTCTTTTCTAATACTTAAATATATCATAATATAAACTATGCTATTCCAGTAATCAATTAAAGAACGTCGTTCACACTTTATGGAAAGGATTTTGAGAGTTGATTTTTATCAATAAATGCCGTATTTAAAGTATCCGATTACGTTCGGAACCCTTATTTTGCAAAAGCGTATAAATGGATAATATTTATGATATTTAGTGTCACTTAGATTAGAAAATGTATATTAAGTTGTTTTAAGAATAGTATTACAATAACACAAATTATTTAAGTACAACATTTTGGCGAAAAATTAACAAAGGATAATCAATTTTCAAAATATTCTCCTTTTGTGAAAATTGCTTCTATTATAATAATATTTTGCCAGTATATATCTCAGATCTCTGTACAGAGGTTCAACTAGAATTTTTGAAATATATAACTTAGAAGTGGGTTTATCCATGTTTTACGACAACACAGGGGAGAAATTTTAAGAAAAAAAACCCGATAATTAATTCAATTGGTTGTAACTCTGAAGATAAGGTGAATTTTTCAAAATTCATAGTTGAGACTCTATACAGAGGTCTGAGCTATATACTGGCAAAATATTATTATAATAGAAGAATTTTTCACAAAAGAAGAACGTTTTGAAAAAAGGTTATTCTAAATATATTTTTGGCCGAAATATTATATTTAAATAAATTTTTTTGTCAAAATGTCCTTAAAATAATTTTATACATGTATTTTAATCTAAGTAATACTAAATATCTGGAAAATTATCCATTTATGAGCTTTTTTAAAACCACGGTTCCGAACGTAGTCGGATACCTTAATGTAGAAATTTGCTTCTATCAAATAGTCAGGATTCCCGACAATAGCTCTACCTTGAATTTCTGTGAAAGTAA
This sequence comes from Trichonephila inaurata madagascariensis, assembly GCA_019973955.1. NCBI lineage: Eukaryota > Metazoa > Arthropoda > Arachnida > Araneae > Nephilidae > Trichonephila > Trichonephila inaurata. The sequence goes on along the minus strand of BMAV01019695.1, from coordinate 41,920 downwards.
ATTTTTTCTTAGTACTGTTATACAAATTTAATTCCTTTCATCTTGAACCATTTTTGAACCTTTCAGTGTTCCTGAATGCTGTTTTTCTGAAGCTTGTTTTAATAAACAGAAAGAACTGAAGTTCATTGGAGAAGCGTCAAGTAAAATGTTTTAAGTTTTTCATCAAATGGGATATATTCTGTTCCTATTTCTGATTCTTTCTTTGCTAAATAAGCAGCAGTTGACTTAGACGTGGGACTAGAGGCTTTGTCCATATGAAGCTCAACTTTATTAATGTCCTTTCCTTATAAGGCTGGTGTCAATAATTATGTCTTAAGCTTAACTTCGAATAGTAAAATAGTCAAGCTTACCATAATTCCCATCGGGAAGAGAGGCTTTTGAGAGTCTTGTATATATAAGTTCATGTATTTCATAGAAAATTCGATTAGTTCATGTAGTATAAGGTTCGAAGAAGAAAAACCACACATAAAATGAGCAAGAGAAAACCGTAGACTAAAGTAGAAGCCTTCTTGATAACTGACTACTAGAAAACATTTCTCGTGGTTTCACGCGAGATAAAGTCCGTTGCCACACAGCCGCAACTAAGCAATAGAAAATAATTAAAAGAATACAATTTTCAAAGGCTCGAGACGAGGATTCGCGACAGCTTAAATTTTTTGTTCAAAAAATTGGTTCTAAGCTATTCTGCTGATGGTAGAGTGAATTAGTTTTTTGCTTTACTTAAGACTTTTTGTTTATTTTGAATTAGCCGCTGTAGCAAAATCCTGCAACTATAATGAATCCTTTTCGGAACTTATTTGTACACTGACGAAACCATTTTGTGTGGTCATTTCCGTCAGTTGACCAATAGCAAATTGATCTTCTTTTATTAATGATTCACTTAAATGTATCCATGCGTCATCGAGTGTTACCATGAATTTTCATTTTTCAGCAGCTAGGAATTTTTCATATAATTTTCTACATTTGGGTTTTCTTTCAGGAATATATTTTGACAAAAGCAGATGAACTTTAGGTTTAAACATCTTTTTTGACTTTAAAGCTTTACGAATGATTTTATTTACAGTGCCGAAGGACATTCCTAGTTTCGATTCAATGAATCTTTGAGTCGGCTGATTTTCTTTTAGGATCAAAGACTTCATTTTCTTGATGCGTTCGAGTTGTCTACGTTCGAACAGTCTTCGGTTCAAGTTTTCTTGGTCATGTTTTCCTTTTTACTATAAACTTGACGTTTTTCTTTCTTTCTTTTCAGTGTAATGTATTATAAATACTTTTTAAAATATATGCAGTAACCTATATTTTTACACTACTGTATATCTTGTTGATATGAATATTTCCGCTTGAAAAGCTCATTACGTAAGCTTAGAGCCATCTGTCAATTTTAGAAGTCATTTTCAAACTAAATCTTTTATTTTACATTCAAATTAAAGGAAAACATTAGAAGATGATTATCTTGAAGTTGCCAAAGTTTTATCTCAAAATGCAAAAGAGAAAATAAATTAGAAAATTGTTTACTTAAAGTGCAAACGACCTTCTGTATTTCTTTCAAAAAATTTCATTTCAGTTATTCGTGAAAAGTTACAATTTTATTTCCAGAGCATCTACTGGAAAATTTAAGAAACTGTACATACATGAAGAGCCTATTTCTAACAAAATTGTGTAAGTCTCAAAAAAGGAAAATACATCTATATCATGGACAGCCAGTACTGGACTCACTGGTAGACATTTTATGCCCACAGAGCTTTGCCAAATGAACGTAAAAAAGAAATTTTCCTATTCATACCATTAAAAGAACATTATGTAACACGTCAGTCGTATCATATCATATTAAGATGGGATTATTTCAATCCACTGATAGAATAATTGTTGCAATTTCTTCTATGCCCATGTTAAAGCAGATTTCAAATAGAGTGGGTTGAATTACGTCATTTCCAAGAATTTCTAGTCTTTGGGTTTGGATTACCATGTAGAAGTAAGATGACTGATGTAGGACTGATGACATTTTATGTAGGAATAAGATGACCGATTCATGTCAAAATGTTAAAAAAAGTGTTTTAGAATCGCTGCAAGAAGTATACTCATTCTTTGCGAAAACAAGTCAAAAATTATCCAAGAGTTTGAAGACAAGGAGTTGTCTCCAGACGTATCGTTTATGGTCTTTATAACAATCCCCCTTAATGACATTAATACTGGTCTACTACAAGGGAAAGATCAATAAATTGATAAAGTGTGCAATCTTATTTTTGCATTTAGAATGAAACTTGAGCTTTGAAAATACCAATTTATGATCAAAATAGTTTCCTCATTCTCTACATTGCCATTGCAACCAAACGTTACACATGAAGCATTAGATGAATAAAAAATATCAAAGGCGCATTTAGCGCTTTTGCCGTTTAACTTGAACTTTGAATTTGGAAACCAATTTAAAAATTTAAAAAAAAAAAACATGGTTTTTTTTTATTTATTTATTTTTTTTTAATTTTACAAACCTATTTGTTATAAACGTGCATTTATTACCAGCATGACAAATGTAACATTGAAAAATGTATTGTAAAATACAGTTAAGAAGAAATTCCATCATCCTTAAAGAGTATTTGAACAACAAGGATAACATTCATGCGTTTTACAAACATGCTCTGTCGATGGCAAATCTATTTGTAGACAAATTTAGGAAGCCTTTCAAATCACAAAAGAGAACACAAATTCCTGATATTCATTCGGAAATCTGTTTGCTGGTAGAGACAACTCCAGTTGAAACTCATATTGATACACTCATTTCTGCAAAATAATATCAGACATCACACTAAAATAGAACATTTTGAAACTGCTTAAAAATGTATTTACTCTCTTCTCAGATATATTTTATTTTATTAAAAATAATAATTTTACTCACTTCTGGATTTCTTTTGCATTCTTTCGTGACGAGAGTGTCATTATACCGAAGTCTCAAACTCCCTTATTAGGTGGTAGGCCATTCTGTGTACTATTCCGAAGGGGTTGATCAATCTCGTAGAACAAGCACGAAATGAGATTTACCAGTGAATTATCCGGCTACCGGTGCCATTTGAGGTGGATGCATATGTGACACACCCGTCTGTACAATGCTTTCGTTTGATCAGTACGTCAGCGTCATTACGTCAGCGTTCAGGTTTACCAAGCGTTTGATTACGATTTCATTTGCTGGGAAGCAACGATGTGGTTAACGCTGTAGCACAACCTGGCGGGATATACTATTACTAAAATTTACCCGGATATTGAAAAAGTTGGCCACCTGTGATCTGTATAATTATTCAGAACGGCAGGCCATAGGAAAACAAATCATTTAAAACCTGCTTCAAATTCACCACCAGGATTCCATTTTCAACAGAAGACAATACAAATACCTTAAAACAACCTATTTAACCTGTGATGAAATGGTAGAAAAAGTTTCCGCTAGAAATAAACTCAAAATAACCCAATTTTCCTAAGATTTAAAAGAACAATTTGTCACATTAGGCTTTTCAACTGCCTTACAATCAATATTAACTTCTAAAAGAGCCCATAACAATTTTACTTATGTTTGAAAGGATGCTAAAAAGTTGTAAATACTGTCATGAAAAAAAAACACGCAAGTAATGTGCAAAATATAAACGCAGAAAAAAAATAATGTAAGCTACAGCAACACTTTACTGAATTTATTTCTTTAATTTGATCCAAAGCCAATGAAAAAAAGTATATTTTTAGATACTTGTAACGCTTATTGAAAAATAAAACAAAAATTATCTTCAAGTGAAGCATATCAGCGAGTTATAAAAGAAAGATTTTGGTAAATCATTACAATGCAGCTTTAATAAAGACGTAACCATAAATTACTTCACTTATTGTCAGATTAAAATCATTTCCTCTTCTCTCAATTCTCGTTCAAAACTTCCTGCTGTCGGGAAAACTTGTTTTCAGATTATATATTAAAATTGATGTGTGCGTTGTTTTCTTACTTATAATTCAAAAATTCGCTGTTTTATATCTTAATACAAATAAGTAGTTTTTTTCGGTTAAAAGGCATTTTATTAACAAAGCAACTGTTAATTTTTAAAAGAACATTGTGTTAATCCGTAGTAGATTTAAATACTATGAAGTTCTAACAACTTTTCTAGATACATCTTATTTAGAATCGTTAAAAATTTAGGATTCTTATACATTAGATTTTCCAAGAAACTCTTAATTTATTTTTTTATAAAACTTGTAAAAAATTCAACCGCACTTGTTTTGTTTTCATTTCTTATTTTTTTCCTTTGATTATTGATCTAATAAATTACTTCTAATTTCTTATATTGCTTTTCTTATTAAATAAAAGAACATTACATATTTACAAACCATTTATACGAAATCATTAAAATGAATTTTTCAGTTAAAATTATAACCATAGTATAAAATTCCATATCTAAGATTCCGAAAGATATCAGACACTACTGAACCCGACCAGATTAACTTAATTCAGTATCACTCATTCACTTTCCATCGACATGAACAACTAATTCTTTGAATAATTACGGACATTTATGACCATTTCTGATGAATTGGCAAGTTGGAGTCATAGGGCTGGACCGGACTCTTTCCCCTCTAACAAATTAATCATTTTCCTTGGCGCTGAAAATGGTGCACGTGAAGTATGATTCAATGCAGCTTGAGTTAATGTGGTCATTAGTTACTCTCTTCGATTTGCGTATTCCTGATTAAAACTAATGAATAATCTAGAAATGAACAACTCCAAAAATAATGAAGATTCTTGTCATTTACATAAATATTCACGCTTCCTTAATATGAATTAGTAAAAGAAAAATAATAAAATTTAGAAACGAAATCCTTGAATCAGAATTTTAAGGTAGAACTCATCAGTGATGGCTTCGGGTGTTTATCACTGCGAAATAATTTCCGGTTCTGAAAGGTACACTCATACGACGGTTTAATAATAACGGATATTAAGAAACGAAACATTATGGCTCCTTTAAGATATATTCGTGTAAGCACTACTAAAATGATGCAGTTGGAACAATAATATTTAAGCAATTATTTCTGGTTAGTCTTTTGTCTGGTTAGTTTTCGGGTTGGTCTCTTGGAATTAAAATGGTTAATTGAAATGTGAAAAAGAGTTATTGTTTGAAACTAAGATATAATAATCATTATATATCTACTTAGAATTTTTAAAGATAGAACTTAAGTACATGCTTGGGCTTCAAATTTTATAATTACTAAAGCTCGGTTCTGGAATACACTCAAATTACTTTATTAAATTTCTTAAATCCTGCATTTATAAATTTGTTTTAATTTAATCTAAGTTAGATGCTATTTACATCAGCGTGTGTCTCTTAAAATGTGGGGCATGCCCCCCTAGGGATGTGTGATAACTCTATGGGGGGCGCGAGCATTTTGAAAAGTCGAAAACAAAAGATTATTCAAAAAAACTATTAATTTACTGAAAGTAAACAAACAAAATACATTGTGATATAATAAAAATAAAATACACATTTACACTGATATAATATACTTATAAATGTATTAGTACTGCACAATGTATTTTATAATCAATTTAACAATTCTTAGTTAAGAACAAATTTAATAATTAGCTGTGAACCCCCCGCCCCTGGGCTTGTAATATACAAAATTATATATAAAAATGAAGGCTTATCTTGATAATTTACACAGTTTATAATTAATTCCTTAACAGCTGATTAAAAATTACACGATTCGCTCCCCAATGCCACCGTTTTTCATGTAGGGGCATGTATGTGATGTATTGGGAGGGAGGGGAGTGTAAAGGAATTAAAATACTAAAATCCTCTGAAATAAGTAACTCCCTTGCAAACACTTTCAAGGTTTTCTTATTGCCGTTCAAAGACTTATGAAAAATTTTATGGACAGCAGTGCACAGAAAGATTGAACTTTGGAAAGACGTATATATACTTCAGGGGAAATTAACACTTTGGCTGAGTGAGACGTTTATATACTGCGGTGGCACTTAGAAGATTAAATTCGTTTTGTAGTTTTAGCGTCAAAGTATAGTATTATTTAATTCAATACATTGATGTGTATTGAGAGGGAGTATGGAGGGAGGGACGAGAGAGAGAGATGAAAATTTTTTATGATTGAATATTGGGTCGTGAATATTGAAAGAGCAATTATTTACATTTTGATATTTATTATTAAGTCAAAAATATCGTTAAGAGTTAACTTGTTTTAATAACATTCTGCTTTTATTACAGGTGCTATTGATTTAAATGTTAGACTTTCTATATATATTTTTTTATAATTTATTTACATTTTGTAAAAAAAAATTTGGCATTCTTCTATTTAAACAATATTTTGATTTTCATTACATTAGAAACATTTATAAACAATTATTTCCGGGAATATTGTACTGCAGTTTCCTTTTTGTTTCTTTTTTACGATGAAGTAAGAATGTTACTTTTCAATATTGTTGTATTATGATGATAAAGATTTTTAACAAAAATATGTTAGTATTTTCATAATGTTTTGATATTTCTCTAACTATATTTTCTCTACTAAATATTTTTTAGTCAAATAATATAATAATTAATAAGTAGATAGACGCTTTAAACTTTGTTTAGCCTACATCTTAAAGCTAAAAGTTTTCTAATGCATTATTGTGGTTAGATTAGTTTGCCGAGTACTAGCTTATTATTTTCCGTTTAAGCATCAAAGTGCAAAGTATTTACACTAGCCTCTCTTCTTAAAGATTATAAATTTTTTTCAAGTTCAGAAATACTGTTTATTACTTTTCAACATGAATTAAAAATAGAATTATTTAGAATCAAGCTTACTTAATGTTTAATAGTTAAGTTTAACATATCTCTACCGTTTTGCGGAAATAAGCCAAAAAGTTAAGGGACTTTAGCAATTTCTCTATCTAAGGTCTAGCAACAGCGCTTGTATCCAACGCTGAATGAGGAGTAGTTAGCAGCACCTCTATAAAACGTGTCACTCGCCTTTCCTCGTAGTCGTTGGAGTGTAGTCAGCATGGCAGCTCCATTGTCGATCTGCACCAAGGAAGAAAGGAGGACAGTGATTCGCTTTTTGTTTGCAGAAGATGCGACACCTGCTCTGGATAGTAGCCATCCCTACCATAACAATTCCCTCAGCGACAATAACCCTCAGTGGTTGACGACTATGGATTGTCCGATCTTTTGTCGTCACATAAAGAAGTTCTTCGCTGCTTGAAGTGCTTTATCCAGCGTTTCTCAAACTGTCGGGTGCGCCATCCTTGGGGGGCGTGATAACTCTACGAGGGGTGCGCGAGCATATTAAAAAGCCGAAACCAAAAGGTTATTAAAAAAATATATTAATTTGCTGAAAGTAAACAAACAAAATACTTTCTGATATAATAAAATATAGAATACGCATTTACACTGATATAATACACTTATAAATGCATCAGTACTGTGTACAATGTATATTTTATTATTAATTTAACAATGCTAAATTAAGAACAAGTTTGATAATTATGAGTAACCCCATGGGGGCTTGTATTAACACTTATCTTTATAATTTATGCGGTTTATATTTAATTCCTTAACTGCCGATTAAAAGTTACGTGATTTGCTGTCCAATGCCACCGTTTACCACGTAGACGAGCGTATTTTGATGGGTTTTTTTGAGAAATAAATAAGCAAATCCTCTGAAATAAGTAAATCCTTCGCAAACACTGTCAAGGTCCTTTTGTTGCATTCCAAAGCCTTCGGAATAATTTTATGGATAGCACTGCACATAAAAGATCGCGTACTTCGGAAAGGCGTCCAGAAAATTAATGCTGAGCGAGACGTTTATATACATCGGTGGCACATAAGAGGTTAAAATCGTATTGTAGCTTTAGTGTCAAAGTATAGTATTATTGAATTCAATACTTTGTTATCGCATGGAGGGGGGTGCGTTGAAAATGTTGATTGAATAGTGGGTCGTGCATATTGAAAGTTTGAGAAGCACTGGCTTTATCCATTCTTAGATCTTGCTTAGCGATAAACAGCTGTCACCATACTGCGCTTGCATGCAATGAATGATTTCCGCAGTTTTCACATCTCCCTCAAAAAAAAGCGAATTACTGTCCTCCTTACCTCTTTGGTGCAAATCGACAATGGAGCTGCTATGTTGTACGGTCTTTTACAAACCTACGACTTCGAGGAAAGACGAGTGACACGTTGCATAGAAGTGTTTCCAACTCCCCTTCATTCAACGCTGGATGCTAGAACTATGGAAAGAGAAATTGCAAAATTCCCTTTCCTGTTTGACTTACTCTCGTAAATAAAAAAAACCCATGAACTGTTTTAGGGTTTAAAAAAAAAATTGTAATTCATTACCACCATCATTGAAATCTTAACCACTATGAACCTAACCAGCTATAAAATCTGAGAATTTTTTTAGCTGAAAGAAGTAATTTATGCTCTGTTTACTCTAAATGCAAACTATAAAGAGACAATACTCAGGAACATTTTATCATTGTAGCCAACGATGTAGAAATATCTTAATATAAAGTTAAAGAAATACAAGAGGTTCAAAATGCTTTGTGTCGAGCTGGACAACAGATCATTTACTCGGGCTTGGCCGCTCTAGAAAAAAAAAAATTTCATGTTTATAGGAAATAAGTAACATTTAGAGCTAAATAAACTGATACAGTAACTACTTAAGAACTATATTCATCCTTTGAAACCGAAGGAATCTGAGACAAATTTATTTCTTAAAGGAATTTTTAAAGCAGCACATATTAACACTTATTGTATGATACACTAAAATTTTCATTTTCACACTGCAAACAATTCATACAAGAATGAACAAAATTTTCTGGTTCATGAAGAAACGAAAAAGTGTGTCAAAATATGCAATTTTAAAAACTCGAAATTAGAGAGATTTATCCCTCTTAATCAGATATAATAAACTAAACTGGCATTACGAACAGCAAATTTTATTTTATATTAGGCTGAGAGCCACATGTTTTTAATATTAAAAAAGCTTAATAAATATACTCAAAATAAATATAAACATTTTTTTAATAATAATAAAAAAACATACCGTAAAATCCGGCGTATAACGCGCACCTATACTTTCGAGCTGCATTTTTTATAATTTGTAAGTATGTTCGCCGTATAACGCGCATCCCCTTTTTTATGAAGCAACCTGAAATGTATATATACAGTTCACTTTTTTTGAAGTCATTTACTCGAGGTATTATTCCAAAGTATAGAAAAAATAGTATATACATCTAAGACTAAAACTCTTTAAGTTCATAAGGAATGCCATTTCTTTTAAATAAACAGTGTTTCAATATTTGTCGAAGTCTAATTTTATTTCTATGCTATTATTTTTTTATTTTTAAAGCTCTCATTTTTATACCCGGCGTATAATGTTCACCCTTAAATTTCGATCATTTTTTTTTATGTTAGAAGTGCGCGTTATACACGGGATTTTACAGTAATTAAAAACAGTTTTGCTAATTCTACCGATCTTATTTTTATTTGCGTCAGTTTATTATCTTATTATATGTTATTGTGTGCTGATAAATTGGCCCGGCCGTAAAAAAGTACGTTGCGGGCCGCGGGTTTCACACCCCTGCACTAAATAAATAAATTTGATTATCTCTCTTGAATATCAAAAATCTAAAATTAGCCAAGAAATATATTTATCAAGACAAAAAAATTCTTTATACGCATGTTATACTTAAGGAGTAGCATCTTATTTCATATTAGAATGATCGTGAAGCTCACTCCTAAACTTGAACCACTTATCACGTGTTTGTTATTATAATTACAAAGATCCTTCGCAAAATGGTAATTTGGGCCTCACGTACTAAGTATGAAGAGTACTTTATCCGAACATCTGCGGTGAAAACAAACAATACCTTTCAGCACTTAATCACTGTTTTCGCGCAAAGCTAACGAAGTTGAAGGGTCATTCATTACCGCTCTAATTACACCTCATACTCGAAATATACAGGGTCATTCTGAGTTAAGTGGCATAATAAATTGCCCATAACACCTCCTTCGCACACACGCAAATAAAAGTATTCTTTCCGTTGGAATAAAATGCTTCAATCTTCTGTAGTTATTTCAGCATGGGAACTTATTATTTAAATTATTGGTAAATTTTATGATCATATCGTGATGGATATTTAAGCGAGTTTGTTTCACATGGGAATTAATTAAAGAAGTATGCGTGTGTATTTAATTACACGGTATTACGAGAGTAGAAATGAAAATGAATCGTTTACAGCTCATTGAATATTAAGACGTAAATATGCGAGAGATTTTAAATACTCAAATGCAACACACACGAAAGGGAACAAACATTTTTAATAATCTTATTGATTCCTAAAGTATTGTTTTGAAATTCTCTTAACCTGATATTGAAGACAAGGAATTATCAAACTGTCTGCTGAACGTTTATTTTAATATTATTTCAATAAAATCAATTTTCATTCATCCTTAGCTTTGTCGGAATTATAATTTGCCTTTTATTATTTTATTTTAATTTATTATAATATATATATGTAGTATCGTTGGCCGGTGTTGTTGTATTTGTTTGTTTACCAGGGGTTTCACAGAAAACATCTTCAGAATTAAATTTCAACATGTTTTTTTGCACTCACATACAGTAGGTGGACAATTCACAGTTGTATTTCACAGATATTTGATAAGAACACGAAAACAGACACATAAAACAGAAGCGACAAGCAGCAACGACATTTCAAATGACGAACATAAAAACAAAGAGAGCGATCAAAAAAGATTTTTGCTTTTTATACCCAGCAGTGACTATTTTGTAATAAGAGCACTAATTGGTTGAAATGGACGGGAAAATGATTTCTGATACTAGTTGATTACAACTAGGATTAGAGTGTTAGCTTAGAACCAAAGAATTGAAGCTTTTTTAAATATTATTAAAAAGAGCTAATTAAAAAGATTCT
>BMAV01019695.1:6586-24959 GCA_019973955.1 Trichonephila inaurata madagascariensis | reverse complement strand
TACTTTTGTTAAGTGCTACATTTCAGCCATTCACATGATTTAAATCTGCATTAGGGTCCAGAATCTGGCAATAACTTATTTATTGCACTCAGATTCAGTTCGAGCTTTTCATTTTTAAGTGCAATTTTTAGGTAAGTTACCTCTATCTTGTAATGGATTTAGATATTACTATCCATTACTTTCAATAGGTTTTTGCTCAGTATTATTTACATAAAGGGGGAAGGTTGGCTGGCCAGAAAACATGTTCAACCCCACTTTTATATAAATTATTTTATATATTAGCTGTCCTAAGTCAGCAACGTTTATAATACTGCAGCATCCATTTTATAATTTTTAATCTCGGTTACTCAAATGTCCTTCATTGTGTGATTTTCCTACTGTCTATGTGAAAAATGAGAACTTTACGTCCTTGCGTTCAATTTTATCTAATTGTTGTAAAAAGGAATAGAACCCAATGAAAAGGCTCTTTTTCAAACACACAAACGCATTTTCATTTCCCCTCTAAATGTTAGCCTTTTCGGAAGAGCATACCTAAGGAAAAGGAGAATTTTATTTTTAATCAAGAAATACATCCTCCTCCCTTCCCTTTCTTAAAAAGTCGTGTGAGAGATAGATAAATAATACTGACACAAATCGCTCTGGTACTCGTTCACACTCGGGACCCTCGAAGAAAGGAAGTTACAAATCCAATTGTTCAATTATGTACCTAATTAAAAGCTCTGTTTCACCTCATTAACGGGAAAATGAGAAATGGCTATTCCCAGAAGAACCTCAAGAAGTTCCTTTAAGCACGTTAGCGCTTTTCATCTACTACCTCATTGGAGATGCATCATTAAAGACAACTCGAATGAAACACAAGAAATAAAATGTCGTTGAGTGTTTGACGTTAGTAGTGCAGACATTATAAATTGTTATAAAGACTCAGCATAAATTCAAAAAAAAAAAAACTCTGACTGTTTTTAATTTTAACAAACAAATTTGACTATTTATCTTTCTGTACTTAATGCTATGTTTTAAAGGAAAAACAAACTACAAATCATTTTACGTCAACAATTATGATTTTTTTTAATATTAGTTCTCTTTTTAATGATAATAAAATTTAAAAGAAACTCCAGAAGTTAATGAGCCAAGAGTAAAATTAGGACAATGTTTTTTTTAATTGATGAAATTAATGTAATATCCAATAATTTTGAAAATGACATTAATCAATTATTTGGTCTTAACGAAAAGGAAATTCCTGATACAAATATTCTGGTGATTTCTGGTTGAAGAATTTATTTAATACTTTGCTCCTCAAACATTATGATTTATAATGTTTAAATTTTTGTCTACGGACTTTTAGCCCCTTTTATTTTTATATAAATATGAGTTTTTATATATTTGTATTGCTTACAAATGTATTTACACATCTAAGAGAAATTCGTTACTAAATACGGGAATTTTTGTCACTTCTTTATTTATATTTCAATTCCATATATTTAAGAATTTTATATGAATCTCAAAAAATCTAAGCTACAAAAACCTTTTTAAAAAATTCTCAATTACTCATTTGCAACAATATATGTGTTGTCAATTTAGTTATGAATAGATCTATAACATGCGTTGCATATTAAGTCTAAGCTGCAATTGATTTGGGTAGAAAACTATACACCAATACAAAATTCACAGATATAAACCAATTTAATGAATTCATTTTTAAATAAATTGTGTGTTAGTTTTTCTTTTTTAATTCTTCAAAGAAATTCCTGACAAATATATTCATGCTAACATTTAACTATGCTGTATATATCTATATATTGGCATTGTATACCTGATATTCAACTCAAATGTTAGATACATTGATTAGAAATCCCCCCACCCCACAAAAAAACAACTAACTGTGGTATATGTGATGAAGAACTAAAATGATACATCTGGTCTATTTGAATTATCACCTCTTAAGAGTTACAAAACTGCTATTGGGAAAGAATTTTGCAATTTAGAAACTCTGACATGTGATAAAAATGGCACTTAGTATTCGCCCATGTTTTAAATTTCAAATCCTTAAAAGAACAATGTTGTCATAAAATTCGTAAACTTCTCTCAAAAATTCGATAAACACACTAAGAGTTAAACTTACAGTTATTAAAAAGTTAAAAAAGTAAAGGCTTTGCAACTATGCTTCCCAGGTTTAAAAGGTTAATGTTTGTACTTTTAACTGTCAAGGTGGGCCGGGCAGATCAGCGAATTATTTTTTAAAAGTAATTTTGACATACTTCTAATTAACAAAATGGCAAATATGTTATATCACTGGAAAGGTCCTAATTTGGAGATTTTAGAAATATCTAAATCTCAAAATCGATTTTCTGAAGTTGTTTATATATACTGTGTTGATTTTCTTAACTGTTATTAATTGATTGATATTAAATTTATTGATTGTATATTTACATTGCAACCAGAACCAATACCAAGATTATGGTTGAAAAATCTTGTGAATGGACATAGATGATACCCAAGTTGATACCTTAATTTCTGCATTACCACACACAGCGTTAACGGTATTACTTTGAAATCCAACAAATTTAACATACAATAGCCTCACTACATACTGAGTCTTAAGTGGAATAACAGTTTAAAAGCGCGATTCTACAGAAATATCACCGGTAAAGAGCTCACAATATCATCATCACAACGCAACATAAAAGATAGTCGGATTAAAGTATCCGACTACGTTCGGAACCATGATTTTAAAAAATAGCATAAATGGATAATAGTCATGATATTTAGTGTCACTTAGATTAGAATACATGTATAAAATTGTTTTAAGGACATTTTGAGAAAAAAATTATTTAAATACAATATTTTGGCAAAAAATTAACTTAGAATAATCTTTTTTCCAGATGTTCTCCTTTTGGGGAAAATGCTTCTATTATAATAATATTTTGTCTGTATATAGCTTAGACCTCTCTGCAGAGGCTTAACTAGAATTTTTGAAAAATTCACATTATTTTCAGGTTTACCACTAATTTAAATAATTATTGGCGTTTTTTTTCTTAAAATTGCTCCCCTCTGTTGTCGTAAAATATGGATAAACCTATTTCTAAGTTATATATTTCAAAAATTCTAGTTGAGCCTCTGTACAGAGGTCTGATCTATATAAAAGCAAAATATTATTATAATTGAAGCATTTTTCACACAAAAGGAGAACATTTGGAAAAAATATTATTTTTTAATTATTTGCAGAAATATTGTATTTAAATAATATTTTTTGTCAAAATGTCCTTAAAACAATTTTATACATTTATTCTAATCTAAGTGACATGACACTAAATATCATGAAAATTATCCATTTATGCACTTTTTTAAAATCGTGGGACCGAACGTAGTTGGATACCTTAAACAAAAGTCCTTGTGCTGGTTTCCTCATTTATTAAAAAGCAATACAATTGAAGAAATAATTATCGTTAAATTAATCAATACTTTTAATTTAAAAATATTATCCATTATTTAACAGAATATTACCCATCAGTAACAGGAATAGATGCACAAAACTCTATTCCTGAAAAATAGACCACAAAATGAATGACCCAAGAAACCAGAATTTTTCTCCAGAACCCAATGATTCTAGAAGATACATGCGATGTTCGTTTTAAAGTATTTATTGCAACAATTGATCTAGTTATTTGCCCAAGAACCATCCATAACCCTCTGAGTGTCGGTTGCCAAGTTAGCGCATAACGAAATTCCAGGAATTCTGGAGACATTTGTCAAGACAGTTTGTTCTCTTCCGAAGGAATAGTCTGACAGGAAGGGAAAAAGTTGTATCTTTTTCCTTCCTAAGCTGCATTCGAATCTCAGTCGGAAAAAAAGGCGTTGTTGGATGCAGAAGCATGCATTTGATTAATTTTGCAATGTACAAAATATGCAAAATATTGATTCTTGTTCTGATTTCACATTTGATGAGAATATCTATGTTAATAAAATTTTAATTAAAGCTAATTTAAAAGCAATTACAGCAGCAAACACTTTTCCTTTGAAAAAATAAAGTCAAATTACAGAGTTTTTCGGTAACTTTTATTAAGAATGAATGAATTTACATAAAAAAAAAGTCATGTTTCTCATAAATAATTTTTCTTGTCTGTAATGTTCCTGTTCAAGTAGTATAATTTGATCATTGATTATGTACTCCATATTCATAAAATAAATACGCATTATTTTTTAAATTTGCACTTCTTAAATTTAAATATGTAATAAGTTTTATTACTCAAACTAATTTGGATCTTATAAAAGAAAATGAATATTGAAGAACTCCAAAGATACACAAAAATATATATAAATTTTAATAACGAAACTAAAAGTAATACTCCAACCTCTCTGTAGAATCACAGCACAAAGTCAATTTCTAATTATTCATTTAATGGGGAAGTTTTATTGATTAGTATTTGCATAACAATGTTTTAACAGTCATGGAAATATAACCGTATGATGTAAATTCTCTTAATTTAAATTTCATATTATTTTATACAACTCATAAGAGAAAATACTACTACTTATTTGGTGTATACATATATATTTCTTTTCAAAACAAACATCTTTTCATTGAAAGAAACAAAAGAAGCATCACAATTATTTTTGTTGGAAATCCCTAGAAAAAATATTTTTTTTTCTATCTATAACTTCAAAGTCAAATGAGTTTGAATTTAGGTAAATCTTTTTGTATACTAAATTCAAAACTGTCTTGATTTATCAAATAAGAGTAATTGAGTATAAACTCTTGCTTTTTAGATATTGCACTCAAGTTAAAGGGGGGGAATTATAAAGGTAAAGAAAAATATTAAACATTACGTGTTTGAAGAGTTTGGTTAAGAAAGAAAATTTAATAAGGATGTAGTGTTTCCTCCCTTCACCAGGAGGCGCACTGTGCTCCCCTCCGGGAAGAATGTGGTTTTTTTAGTATAGAGCTGTGAGCTTCTCGGCACCGGCGCGTTAGGTCGGTGGCCATTTTGAGTATTACCCGCGTGGGTCGCTTAATTTCAAAAATTATTTTTTTAAGTTCGTAATAAATTGTGTTGTCCTCAAGAATATGTTTGTTGATGAAAGTATAACAACATCACACACGTGGCCACAACTTATCACAAAGGATGCTAACTTTATAATAAATTTATAAAAATAAAAGTATTAATGAATTAGAAGGCGATTACACAAGTAGAAAATGTACAAAGGTCAACATAGCATAGGCCAACAACAAAAGATCAAAATATTTAAGCAAACAGGAAAATAAAAAAAGAATAAAAAACGTGTAGGGAAATTCAAAAGAGATAGAGATACGAGAAAAAGCGTGGGAGGGAAGTAGCAAACTTACGAATCCAGTAACATTCTTTTAGAATATCTAGCAGATTCGATAAATCTAGGCCGAGTGACAAGATATGTGACAAATGTATATTTTATTCCCCTTTAGATGCAAGCAGTTTCTCCCTTTAATCATAAATGCGAGATCAAAATAAATATGACTGTCACTTACAGTGAAGAGAGGGGAAAAGAACCATTTTTGAGATACATTGTCTACAATTCTTATTCACTTTGCCTTTTCTTTTCCCTCTCTCTCTCTCTTTTTAAACGGACTTAGAATTATTTCTATTTTATGATATTGTCCTTAGTTGGGACAAAGAGTCAAGAGCATTTCCATAGCAAATCTTGCTTTAGATTTACAATACTTTAGAAAGGAAAAATGTTGTTTTAAAGAAAAGCTTAAAATAATGATTTGTTCAGCTGCCTTAAGTCATTCAGAAAGTTTGATGTCTCTTAGTTCAGATTTCCTCTCCTGAATAACATCTTATTAAGACATCTTAAACCAGTGCTTCTCAAAGTTTCAATATTCGTGACCCAATATTCAGTCATAATTTTCATCACGCCCCCTTCCATACAGTAACAATGTATTCAATTCAATAATACTTTAATTTGACACTAAAGCTACGATTCGACTTAAATGCCACCGGCGTATATAAAAGTCTCTCTCAGCAAAAGCTTTAATTTTCTGGATGTATATATAAGACTTTCCGAAGTACAATTCTTTATGCGCACTATTGTCCATAAAATTATTCCGAAGGCTTTGGAGCGCAATAAAAGGACTTTGACAGTGTTTGCGAAGGATTTTCTTATTTATCCCTTTTCTCCATCCACCCCGAAAAAAAATACATCATAGGAGCATCTACGTGGAAACCGGTGGCTTTGGGAAGCGAATCGCGTAACTTTTATTCGGCAATTAAAGGATTAATTATAAACCATACAAATTATCAAGATAAGCTTTAATACAAGCCCATAAAGTCGCTTGTAATTATCAAACTTATTATTAGTATTGTTAAATTAATTATAAAATACACTATATAGACTGATCTATTTATAAGTGTAGTATATCAGTATAAATGTGTATTTAATTTTTTACTATGTCAGAATACATTTTGTTTGTTACTTACAGTAAATTAATAGTTTTTTTTAAACAATCTTTTGCTTTCGACATTTTAATATGCACTTGCCCCCCTAAGAAGGCGCGCCCTACAGTTTGAGAAACGCTGGTTTAAGAGATATATTTCAGTCAATATTATTACTCTAGATGACAGCACCATTGGATAAAACAGTTTTCGTTCAACTCTTGTAAGGAATATATACCTTAACCTGAATAATCATATTATAGTTAGACATCAGCATTTGGCAAAAAAATTAACTTAGAATAATATTTTTTCAAAATATTCTCCTTTTGTGAAAAATGCTTCTATTATAATAATATTTTGTCTCTATGTAGTTCAAAACTCTTTGCAGAGGCTCAACTATGATTTTTGAAAATTTCACATTATTTTCAGAGTTACAACCATTTAAAATAATTATCGGCGTTTTTTTCTTAAAATTTCTCCCCTCTGTTGTCGTAAAACATGGATAAACCCACTTCTAAGTTATATATTTCAAACATTCTAGTTGAGCCTCTGTACGGAGGTCTGAGCTATATAGAGGCAAAATATTATTATAATAGAAGCATTTTTCACAAAAGGAGAACATTTTGAAAAAACATTATTCTAAATTACTTTTTGGCCAAAATATTGTAATTAAAAATTTTTTTTCTCAAAATGTCCTTAAAACAATTGTATACATGTATTCTAATCTAAGTGACACTAAATATTATGAAAATTATCCATTTATGCGCTTTTGCAAAATCACAGTTCCGAACGTAGTCGGATACCTTAACATCACCTTCCCAGCTGATGGCGAAGTCTTGATTTCTTTCGTTCAAGGGGATCCTAAGTATCCCACTCCATACTCTAACGTACGGCCGCGGTAGCCGAGGGGTATAGGTATCGGACCGTGGCTTGTCTTGTCACGAGTTCGAGCCCAGTACCACCAAAGACCCGCCGTGTAGGGCAGCGATGCACGTTAAATCAGTCGAGAGCTGAAACGTCCTCCCGTTGGTGTGGTGTGGTAGTTAGGAGAGGGGGTGCCAGCTCAGGTGTCGTCCACGTCACTTGACTATGGTTCAAAATTACGTGGTCCGTCGCCAAAAGCCCTCGTGTAGCTAAACAGTGCGACGTTAATAATCAATCGATCAATCAATCAACCATACTCTAACGTTGAGATTCAGAATCTTAGTCTTGAACCCACATTTCAAAAACGGTCACTATTCTGCTTAAAAATGCACCGCCTTCAGAATTGAATCTCAAACCAAATGTCGGCAGATGTCCAAACGTTTGGTTTTGTTTTCGGTGGTAAACATTCGTGGTACTCACTGCAAACACACACTTTCAAGAATAATGGATAATTGATATGTTGATAATTTGATAGATGTAATTTTGATTGATGTTTAAAAAAGAGGCGACTTCATCTATGATAACTCATCTATCTGCTGTAATCATCACCCGAGCTTGCTGAATGTTATTGTTAGTGGTTAAGGTTGACGGTCAACAAGCTCCCTCTCTTTGTGTTATGCTCAATCGGCCACTTTTAAACATTTCAATTCACACAAGCACACAAAATAAACCTTTAACGAGGTAAAACACTTTTTCCTACATTATGAAACAAAAATCTCTGGTGAATTTTAGTACATTTAACCACAAAAATATAATCGTTCCTCGTTCCTCATCTTTGGAAATCTGGATATCGGAACTGAAAAACTTATGCTGTTGTAGACAGATGTCAACTCACATTAAATTCTACTCAAATGGTCTCAGATGTTGTTCAGAGAAACTTTTAAGTGCGGATAGTGTTGAAACTTTAAGTGCGGATAGTGTTGAAACTTTAAGTGCAGCGGCGCTGCAATCACCTGTTTACATTAACTTACAAATTCATGCTTTAGTTCAAGGGTGTCAAACGCAAAGGCTTACTTGGGCCATGCAAACAAGGTTTAAGGTATCCGACTACGTTCGAAACCATGATTTTGCAAAAGTGTATAAATGGATAATATTTATGATATTTAGTTCACTTAGATTAGAAAATGTATATAAAATTGTTTTAAGAATATTATTACAATTAAAAATTATTTCAATACAATATTTTGACAAAAAATGAACATAGAATGAAACATTTTCAAAATGTTCTCCTTTTGTGAAAAATGCTTCTATTATATAATAATATTTTGCTGTATATAACTCAGACCTCTGTACAGAGGCTCAACTACAAGTTTTGAAATATATAACTTAAAAGTGGGTTTATTCATGTCTTACGACAACAGAGGGGAGCAATTTGAGAAAAAAATGCCGATAATTATTTAAATTGCTTGTAACTCTGAAAATAATGTGAATTTTTCAAAAATCCAGTTCAGACTCTCTGTAGAAGTCTTTACTTTATATAAGCACACACACACACACAAAATATTTTTATCATAGAAGTATTTTTTATAAGAGGAGAACGTTTTGTGAAAAAAGGGTATTCTAAGTTAATTTTTTGCCAAAATATTGTATTTAAATAAATTTTCTTTGTAAAAATGTCCTTAAAAAACTTTATACATGTATTCTAATCTAAAAGTGACACTAAATATCATGAAAGTTATACATTTATGCGCTTTTTTAAAATCACGGTTCACAGAACGTAGACGGATACCTTAACGCAAAGTGGGCCGCAAAAAGATCAATATTCCTTGAAATATAAGTTTATTTTGAATAACATATTATAATAAACGTGAATATATAAAAGAATATTAAAAATTTAATATTTACCTCCTGACACTTGACATCTCTTCTCTGCTACTATCTTTCCGATTTCGGGAGAATTTTTGATGTTTTATTATATATTATTATGCGCCGATATACTAGTTGGAACACAAAAATGTTCGTTGTGAGACGCGAGTTTGGAACCCCTGCTTTAGTATTTTGTCTCTGTCTTGACCTTATGTGATAAACGCATTCGTCCACAACTATCTGTCTCTTCTTGCTTAGCCCATTATTTCTGACTGGTAAGAGTTTTTATTTTTCCATTTGTAATAATTGCGAAAGAACATTTGATATTATAAATTATTTCCGAATTTGAAAAGACGTGTCACGTACTCGCACGAGATGAGAATGATTTTCATATGCCTAATTATTCGTATATAATACAATTGATAATTGTTCAAAATGAATACCATTGTGTTATTTTTATTCATATTTTTATGACTGTTGGACAATAAATATTATTTTAGAAAATAAATATGTTTATTAAAATAAAAATCACGTATTCATCCTTCAAAATACTTTTGCTTTTCTTATTGAAGAACAAACCGTGTTTAGAGATGAATTTGAGAAATTTCTGTCATTTGATTACTTTTTATGTTGTTCTGGATTTGATAAAGTTATTAATTTCTAATGAAACGCAGTGTGATTCATTTGACAAAATTCGGTCAAAAAATCGAACCAATTTTTTTTTACTTATTTTTCGATAGTCTTACAAATTTTGAAAGATTTAAGTTTAAAAAAAAGTTATAATAATTTTTATGTTCGTTTTTATTTACAATCCCCAATGGCAAATAAAAATATTCACAACGGATTTATCTCTGAAAACAACAATAAATTTTCTTCATCTCAAATGTTAAAGCATTTTTTTTTCTGATTATTGGCATCAATACATTTAAAAAAAGTGGTAGGTATTTTTGAACCAAAGGAAAATACTTTTCTTAAAAATTAGTTGAATTTAAAATTTAGAAACTTTTTTAAGGAATTTTCAATAAGAATAAAAAAAAAGGTATTTTGCAAATGTCAATAATTTTATTACAATATACATACCAACTTTAGATAAGCATATTTCGACATCCTTGTAAGTCAAATTTTATGTGTGCAAATCAATTATTGTAAGGGGATTTGCAATTTAAAATCAATTCATGAATTTCTAAGTGTTTTCATAAATTTTTCAATGGTTAGTTTTTTGTGTGATGTTTTTTAGCGCAAAAATAGTTTTGCGCAATTCACAGACTTACCAAGCAACCAAAAAAGTTGTGAAAACCATTATATCAAAAATTTTCTTTATGAATCGTACCATGTCCCTATAAACACAAGCGTTATGAATAAAAATTCCATATTCATTGGGTAATTAAAAGGCTCATTCAATCTCTGCTATGATGAATTGCTTAAAAATCGAGAATAGAGGGATTATTGTGTCTATACAATTTTCTTCCCTTAATTTATCATTCCTTCCGCGATGAAAAGATCGTGGATCGTTTGAAAAGATTGATTCATTGTTACTCAGTTATTGATATCATTTTGTATTCTTCTTAGTCTTTGTATTCTTAACCAAACAGTGAACACAATAATCTTTATAGTACTCTACACATATACGCACAGAAAGATCTGGGACATAGGTTCCCTAAATGGTTTCTACGGACCATTAGGAGGTCCGTAGGTCTTTGTGAATACTGAGTGAGTTTGTAGCCAATTTAAATTAATTTGGGGGTGCGTGAACATTGGAAGAGAGTCTGACGAAAAGTTTATATGGTTTAATACAAAATAAAATATTTGTAATCCATTTAAATTATTTTGAAGTATAAAATAAATTTGTAATGATTTTTATATATTAAAAGGCTTTAGTGTAATAATATTGAAAATTTTGAAGTTAAATTTTACATATAGGTACAAAAGAATAAGTGGGCCGAACGCTGGTATCAATGCAGATTTAAAACGGAAAGGAATCCCACCAGTACAGTCAATAATGTCTAAAATAATACATTGCAAAAAAGTCGTGCATCCAGTCAACAATTTAGTTTTATTTTGTGCTTGATTCCAAAATATGTTGACCGTCGCCAAAAGCCCTCGTGTAGCTGAACAGTGCGATGTTAATAGTGCGATGTTAATATTCAATCAATCAACCGAAATATGATGAAAATGCAGTATTTTATTTCAACAGAAAGGGGTATTAATCTTTTTATTGTTAATCATTAAAGTACGTCACGTCAATGTTAAATACAATTAATATCTTGTACATAAATTTACTATATAACCCCAATTATACTTTTGTTAAAATCAATTTATAAAAATCCTTATTACATATTATTTATCAATGTCATTTTCATTTTTATTGATCATTTTCAGGACATCAAACTTAAATTTTTAATTTTTCTATTATGCATAGAGTTCTTTCACTTGGAAATTCATCGTCAAACTTTTGGTACAAAAAAGGGGTAAATAAGTTTAGGTACCACTGATCTAGAATCTTCTGGTGGCCGCGGTAGCCGAGTGGTATAGGTATCGGATCGTAGCTTGCCTTGTCTCGAGTTCGATTCCAGTACCACTAAAGACCCGCCGTGTAGGGCAGCGATGCACGTTAAATCTGTCAAGAGCTGAAACGTCCTCCCGTTGGTGTGGTAGTTAGGAGAGGGGGGTGCCAGCTCAGGTGTCGTCCACGTCGCTTGACCATTGTTCAAAATTACGTGGTCCGTCGTCAAAAGCCCTCGTGTAGCTGAACAGTGCGACGTTAATATTCAATCAATCAAATAATCATTCTAGAAGCTGCTGAAGCAGAAATAAATAAGCAGAAAAGAGGCTACAATAATAGGTACTTAAAAATAAATTCTACCTTGTGCATTAACCGCTTCTGCCGATTAAAAGTTATGCGATTCACTCTCCAGTGCCACAATTTTTTACATAAGACCGCGTGTGCGGAGTATTGGGGAAAAAGAGAAAACATAGTGTAGGAGTGGAAGGGTCCATCACCACCTGCTAAAGGGGATGGTCAGTTTTCCCCACTTTGAGATAGAGTCGAAGTGTCCAACACCAACTGCTCAAGGGAGCACCAGCTGAAAAAGGGGTTGAATAGCCCCTTCCCCCTTTGGGGTTAGAAAAGAATGCATTCTGTCTTTGGGTATGAAGTGTTACTAGTTGAATTGAGTGTTTTCTTTAATTGTTTTTCTTTAAAAAAAAGCCTTAATATTTAAAATTTAGACCCTATGTTTTTTTTTTTTAATTTTGTGTTCGTGCCCATTGTATAGAATCAAACTTTATTCATAGAGTCGAACCTGTTTTTGTGCGGTCCTTTTTTTATACGATTTTATTTTTGTGCGACCACATAAGAAAAAAAAGATATGCAGTATTTCGACGAATTGGCTTGTTATATGTAAGAATTCATGAAATTGTCGAATATTTTTTGTGCGTTTTTTTATGCGGTTTTTATCAACCCCACAAAAACAGGTTCAACTGTAATTATGTATAAGCAAATTTTTTTCAGAAATAAGCAAATCCTTCGCAATCACTATCAGGGCCATTTTAGGGCATTCCAAAGCCTTCGGAATAATTTTACCGATAGCAGTTGCAAGAAAAGAGTTGTATTTCGGAAAGACTTTTATATACGATGTAGTTAATGTGCCGATTGGGTAAGCCGTATATACGCGCCGACGGCACTTAAGTACCTCAAACTAAATTTGAACCATGGATGTGGCAGCGGTAATAGGGTAGTCATGACCGGCGTTGTCGAATTCTGAGTTAGAGTCCTAGTGCCATTGAAAACTCGCCATGTAGATAGTCGTTACAATTCTCGAGATTGAAAATCCATCCATTAGTGACTGTGAAAGCTTGGGAAAAATGCCAAATCAGGTGTTGTCGTCATTACTTTCCCCAGTCCAAAAGGTGATGTAAAAAAAATCAAACCGAAACCAAGGTTGTTTAGCTCTAAAATCATGTATTCTACGGAGAGCTATTAAAATTCATATAATAGAATGGCATTCATCTCCTCTTATAAACGACAATTGCTTGTTGTTTATTCAAAAAAAATTAAAACGTGTTTTTTTTTTTTTTTTTTTTTTTTGTTTTTTTTGGAGAACGCATCATGGTTATTCTGTAATCCTTTGTAACGGGTCCTTGCTTCTTAAATAGAATGTCGTCTTGTTTCCAGCTATTTCCAATTTCATTTGACATCTTTCAGAAGATTATTCTTTGCATTAGAAAATTTAACTTTCTTTAAATGTGGACAATACTTTTACGAATGACCAAAAAAGATACTCCGGAATCCGTTGGAATTCCTATCGACTTTTCATTTATTAGAAAATCTAAGTGGTAACCAGACATGCTTGCGACTCGAGAGTGCTCCTCTCATTTTTGCTCCTTTCTGTTCTTTGTAGATCGACTGTCTCGACAATAAGGAAACGAGATCCATGGCTGCAGATTGGGGATCAACTTCAACTAAGAGAAAATTAATGAATGCAGATTTTTAATCTGAAATTTTCTTCCGTATCCACCTGAACACACTTCAGTCTGTAGCGGCTCCCGATGTCATGTACATTGACTCTAGAACTGTCTTTTTGTTACTTTACAAGAGAGAGAGAGAGAGAATCTTACTGACTTTTTCGGGAATCAGGTACCTACTTTGTTTTACTGGAGTTTACTTTATAATGTTTGCATTATTAATCTTTTAATTTTAAATTCTTAAACAAACTCAATAATATATTTTAAATTCATACCTCTCAATAAATGGCTTGAGTGTTTTATTTTTCCTTGCAGCTGATATCTTCTGCAAGACAGTGTTTAAGGCATCCGACTACGTTCGGAACCAAGATTTTAAAAAGGCGCATAAATGGATAATTTCCATGATATTTTGCGTCACTTAGATTAGAATACATGTATAAAATTGTTTTAAGGACATTTTGACATAGAAAATTTATTTAAGTACAATATTTTGGTAAAAAATTAACTTAGAATACCCTTTTTTCAAAACATTCTCCTCTTATAAAAAATACTTCTATGTGTGTGTGTGATAACAATATTCTCTCTCTCTCTCTCTCTCTCTCCTTATATAAAGTAAAGACTTTTCCAGAGAGTCTGAACTAGGATTTTTCAAATATTCACATTGTGTTCAGAGTTACAACCATTTGAAATAATTATCGACGTTTTTTTTCTTAAAATTTCTCCCCTCTGTTGTCGTAAAAAATGGATAAATCCACTTCTATTTGAAAAATTCTAGTTGAGCCTCTGTACAGTGATATAAGATATATACAGGAAAACTATTATTATAATAAAAGCATTTTTCACAAAAGGAAAACATTTTAAAAATTGGTCATTCTATTTTTACTTTTTGTCAAAATATTGTATTTACACAATTTTTTATTTTAATGCTAACCTTAAAAATTTTTATATACATTTTCTAATCTAAGTGACACTAAATATCATAAATATTATCCATTTTTACGCTTTTGCAAAATCACGGTTCCGAACGTAGTCGGATACCTTAAACCTTGTTTGTATGCTTCAAAAGAATAAGTATGCTTGTTTGTATGCTTTCGATGGGCTCAACACTTAATTAACTTATTGACAAAGAAATTGACTTGTTTTTTTTTTCTTCTTCTTAATTTTAAGACTTATTTTTCAGTATCCTCAATATCCTCAAATAGTTCTTTTTTATTTTATGGGTACCTCATTCGGACAAGAGTTTTTAAGCGGTGCCACAAGGTTTCAATAGGATTGAGGTCAGGACTGTTTCTTGGCCACGATAACAATTATATTTAGTCAAAAAGAAGAGAATTTTTTTTTGTTTAAGATGTTAGGAGACAAATTTAATTTAAAAAAATCAGGAAAAGACCGAAAAAGGTGCACCATATTTGTTGATGACAGAAGAACAAAAATACTATGTTTCAGAGGTAAAAGAATTTCATGGACATCCATCAGAAATGATCCGAGTGATGCTGGTGTTTCTGTCAGTTCAAAAACATTTAGGAGTAAATTAGAAGATGTAAGACTAAAAGACAGAATTCCACGAAAAAAGCCGTATCTCAATTTACAGCAGCACTAAAAGGGACTACAGCAGTCTTTCTCAAACTGTGGGGTGCACCCCCTTGGGGGGCGGGACAACTCTACAAGGGGGCGCGAGCATATTGAAAAGTCGAGAACAAAAGATTATTTAAAAAAATATTAATTTACTGAAAGTAAATAAACAAAATATATTCTGGCATAACAAAAAAATACAATACACATTTACACTGATATATTACACTTATAAATATATCAGTGCTACACAATATGTGTTTGATGCTTAATTTAACAATTCTATATTAAAAACAAGTTTATTAATTACCAGTGACCCCATGTGTTTGTCATATGTATAATTTATAACAAAAATTAACACTTATCTTGATAATTTTTGTACGGTTTATAATTAAACCTTGACTCTGCCGATCATAAGTTTCGCGATTCGCTTCCAAATAACAACCGTTTTCCACATAGGTACGCGTATGTGATGTATTGGGCGAGGAATAAAGGAGCAAAAATAATATGAAATAAGTAAATCCTTCGCAAAGATTGTTAAGGTCCTTTTATTGCATTCTTAAGTCTTGGAATAATTTTACGGATAGCAGTGCACAGAAAAGATTGTACTTCGCAAAGAAGTATATATACGTCTGGAGAAATAAAGGCTTTGGGGGGATTAGCGAGAAGTTTATATACACGGGTTAAGTCGTATCGTAGTTTTAGCGTCAAAGTATAGTATTATTGAATTCACAGTACATTGTTATTGTATGGGGGTGCGCGATGAAACTTATGATTGAATATTGGGTCGCGAGTATTGCAACTTTGAGAAGCACTGGACTACAGTGGGAAATGGAACATATTAATTGGGTAAATGATTCTTTGTCACAAGTTACATAGCAGAAAGAAACTAAAATATCGTTATTCGGTAGTGATAGCCTAAAATATGTAAGAAGTAAGTTAGGATAATAGCTGCATCCAGGCAACTGTGAAGTACTCACATAGTTTTATCATTTAGTCATGCATATCTATAGAAGATATCGATAGCCTTCATATCATCGATGGGACACCGAATATCATAAAATACATTGACGCCATTCTAGAAACCAAGCTTCTGACTTCAATCTGGGATCTATTTACCAACAATGCTTCATTTATTTTTCAGCAAGATTCTGCTCCTGGCTACACATTAAAGTAATTGAAAGACTGGTTCCTTTCTAAGACCATTCAGTTGTTGTCCTGGCCAGTAAGCTGTCCTGACCTCAATCTTATCGAAAACTTGTGGCACCGTTTGAAAACTCTTGTCCGAATGAGGTCCCCATTAAATAAAAAAGAGCTAATCGATTATATAATTGTTTCCTAGCATCATGCAATAACAAAGGAAGTTCTTAAATCTATTTTCAGCTCAATGAAACATTGATGTGAAGCTGTAATAAAGAACAAATGCAACCTCACTAAGCTCTGATAACTCATTGCTATCATCAGTATTTTATGTATATCGACAGTTATTGCAGCCTAACGTTTTGTGTGTTGTAAATATTTATATTTTCATTTTTGTATTGAATTTAGACTTAAGTTTTCTTTTAAAAGATACAAAATACTTAGCATTTTGTGCAACGCAAATTTTTCTATAAGCATACAAACTTAAAAACAAAATAATTTTAAAAAGTGTCCACAATTTTTTGTGCCACCACTGTAGATATCTCAAAAGTGAGAACGGAGATTACTTTCGTATGAATATTTTCTGAATTTGCAAAGGTATAAATACTTAAATTAATTAAAATTTCTCAAAGAATTGTTCAGTTTTATCACTATAATCATAGAAAATCTTCCTTTTCTGCAGTAATGAGTGACATGCATGGCTTGTTCTTAATGGAAACAAAGTGGTATATTGCTAGTTGCTCTCCATATGCTAAATTTTTTCTCGACTTTATTACTAGATCTTAAACAGTAATTCGCGGTTCCTTTGCTACAGTTGCGTACAATATTCGTTGTTTGAGTTTCTACTAGTCTTGTTAAGCCGATTATTTGTATACAGTCGAACCTCTATATAACGAATCTCTATATTGCGAAAATTTTCTATATAGCGAACTTTTTCCTGGAACCTTGAACATTTCACGATTTTCTTCGTAAAATAACCTCTCTATAGCGAAGTGCATTTTTAATATAACGAAATTTTTCTCTATTCATTAAATTTTTGTTCTCCCTTTTTCAAAATTATTTTTGAAAAAAAATTCAAGTTATTCTCTCTTTAACACAGTGTTTCTCAAACTGTGGGGCGCGCCCCCCTGGGGGGGCGCGATAACCCTTCAAGGGGGGCGCGAGCATATCGAAAATAAAAGGTTAAAAAAAATTAATTTACTGGAATGAAAAAAAAAACAAAATACTTTCTGATATAATAAAAAATACAGATTTACATTGGTATGATTTATATATATCATCTGGTGAAAAAAGGTCATCAAAAATAAAAGATTCTACTTTGAACGCTCATTAGCTATTTTTGATCCTATAGCTAAATAAAAAAAAATATTTTGTTTGCTTTGCTGTAATTCTACGATGAGAGATTTTTTATTACGTTTCTTTTAACTTAAAATATTACTTTTGCTGGCTTTCGAACTTACTGTTATGGTTACCTGCATCCCTTTCTTTTAGGGAAGTTGTAAATTATATAATTCTGTTGCGCTTTTTTTTCACAATGTGAAAGAGTGTTTTGATACATGGATAAGCATATTGAGCACTTTGAAGGATTAATTGGCCAAGATTTATTTTTTATGAGTATACTGAAACATATAATACAAAAATCGTTAATTCTGTGTGTGAGGTGGGGGGACTGTTTATTTGTTACCAATGACCTTGACAGAGAATCCTCTAATATGACAGTCTTAATGGGAGCTAAAATGAATTGATAACGTATCTCCTTTTTTGGGAGTGGCAAACGTTTTTTTAGAATCTTAAGGTACTTGTTTAGACCGAGTTCCCGGCACGACCACTATTTTTCAAAAATATTTTCTTGAACATGCTGAATTTTCCCCTATGAATAACTTAGTGGTTTTAATTGTGATGTTGTACGACTGATTATGGTTTATAAATGTAAATGAGCAGAATCTAAAAAAAGAATTGGGCACCTGTGATCTCTCTGAAAGGAAATTGAAGCTGATCAAACAAGGGAAACACTTGCTGAAATAATGCATATTAATCATGTTAGCGAAAGTAAATTTGAG
>BMAV01019694.1:0-78904 GCA_019973955.1 Trichonephila inaurata madagascariensis | reverse complement strand
TTAAATATTTACAGGTCTTTGTAAAGGCAATTGGTTCTGGATCTGACCCTTTTTTGGGGTATAGAACTAAATATGCTCAACTTGCATTTGCTTTCTAATTAAATGTTTTTTTTATTACAATTTGTGTCAATGAAATGGAAATATTAATAACTTTCATTTTTTTATGTATGTAATTATAATTATATGTGTATAATTTTGCACAGTTGTATTTGTTTTTTTCATTTTCTCTTTTTTTCCCACCTCATAGAAAATTTTTTGAAGAATGAAATATATGAAAGAGTTTGTATTAGTTATGGAATTCGAACAGTTTGAATAACTCGCTTTTTTATCATGACATTTCCTGAATAATCTTTTACAACAAAGAATACTTTTAAATGTGCCGTCGCATTCTTTTGTTATAATTAGTTTAAGGTGCGATAAATTATTTTTTGTGCCTTTTCCCCCAGACAATTACATTTTCATTTGTTTAAAAGTCAAGGAATAAAAAGTAGATTTAACATAAAAATATTGTCTGCGTATGTAGAATTATTTGTGATTGGGATTTAATTTTTTTTATCCTGAATTTTTCAAAAAGAATATTAGTTTGCAAGCGACAAACTTTAAAAAGGGCATCAGGAAAGTTAGAGTAAAATTATTAAGGTTAAAATATCGTCTGGTGAAAAAAATTGTACTGTAAATTTTAATCATAAACATCTTATACAATATACATTATTTGTCATCTAAATTTCATAGAGAAATAGAATGGAAGAAATTTCGTTGCAAAATTTAAACTTTGAAACTGCTGTATTATTATTTAATTTTATGTATCTTTTAAAGAAACTAAAATAGAATTCCTAGTTAGTTTCTGAAGCTGAATGAGCGAAATATACTATACAAGATAAAGATTTTCAGGTAGCTATAAAATAGAAAAAAAGTTTGTTAAAAAGTTTGATTATTGTGTTTATTTTAAAAATAAAAATGTTTTGTCTAAATTGTTTGAAAACGGCAACAAACAAAACTTAAAATATGATCCACTAAGAATTCTTGAATAAATCTTGATATTTGAAAAAAAAAGAAAAAGAAATGGAAATGGAAATAACTCTTGAAAAGAAACGAAAAAAAAAAAAGGTTTCATTTTATTGATATTATTTATATTTTTAAATGTATTAGTTATGGGAGAATGTTTTTATTTTCAATTTTTACTGATATGTGACTCAACTCACTATGTGACATTGAAAATGCAGCATCAAGAAAGAAAATGCAGCATCATCAGCGTCCAGAATTAAAACAATTCGAGGACTCACCAAGAGGACAGCAACGGACAATAAGTTATTTCCGTGTATTTAACGGATGTCTGTTTCATTTCGGTAGGCTGAAACACAAAGCGAGAACAATGTCAGCGCAGTTTGTTGGAGATACCGCAGTGGAACACGAAGTAGCATGTCTAAGTATCTATTTAATGAAAGTACAAACAGCGTCCTAAGACTCTCCATTCCATGCCAACCATTTTCCTCAGCTTGTTTTTTGAATGTGATGGAACAGGATTTGCAAACGGCGTCTAATCACGTGCAGGTCGTATTTGATTAGTAATGGATCAAGAGAAAATGGTAACTGGGAAAATATATGTGCATCTGCAGGCATCAGCTGATGCGCACACTGTATAGTCGGGCATTAATTTGGAGTTAAAGGACATTGGGAACTCTCCAAAGAAAGAGGAATGTTGCTTGTTGCAGAACATCATTCCCATTTCGACTGACCATCCTAACCTTTTAACTGACATACCCGAGATAATCTCGGGCACAACACTGGTGTTCGAAAATGTCACGCCCGAGTATTACTCGGGGTAATTTTTTTTGAGTGCATCGTATTGTTTTACCCGAATATATATCGGGAGACGTTTATTTCGGCTTCATCTCTTTGTCAAACCCGACTGATTCTCGGGAAAAGTTAATGTGTGCTCAATTCAATAGATGGCAGCGCTTTACTGAAGACTTCAAAGGTTAGAGGTTAGAAGTTCTTTGGTTCAAAAAAATTTGACAATTTGTGTACCCAAATCATCAAAATAACTTGACAGTTAAATGGCTTATGTCCAGAGTACGAACTAGAAGTGACTTGCTATCTTACGCTATAGTGCTCCACATCATGATGGCGGGCTAATGCACTATAGATCGTTCCACAGATGCGGCTAGATTGGATTTGCCTCCACGTCTGTGCCATTCGTACACAGCAACTATCACCGGACAAATAGAAAAGTGATTCGTCTGAGAGCATGACATTGTGCTGCGCTGTTCTATGGCAACCTTTTTAATGGACATCACGTGTAGATCATGTGTTAAAAATCGACTATATATATTAGTCTTGGCCGATATGGAAAACAAATAAGGTATCCTGGTACATGCTTCTGTGTAAACTATGACAGTATGTGACTATGGGTACCCAATGTTTTAGGTTGATACATCTCACATGCAGTGGAGCATCCTCTAGAAATTCTCCTGTATCTTCTTGGAAACTTTTATATTCTTGTTTTAACTATTTTTTCCATATAGCCAGAGCACCCTAAACGTGTTTAGATGGATATCAAATGATCGGATGCAGGAAATCCAACTCCATTAGCTTCAGGCCAATCACCATGCTTCTCGTAAAATTATCCGTATAACAGAACTTCCGTTAGTGGTGGCTTGACACTATTTGTTACTACCCTCGTCATGTAAGACAAGAAAATTTTTCCAATGTTATTTCCCTGGCAGAAATTATTGCACGTATATTTCTTAATTTACAAGTTTCTTCCCTTATAGGCTACTCAATGTATACAGGACAGATGAGCATTTTACATCATTTGCATTACTCGGTGCGGTGAACCCTCTCTGAAATTTGCTTAATTTTTGGTTATTTCTTGGTGCTGTATGTATTTTTAATGCCATGTATGTATAATACGTTATTATCACACCTTGTATTGTTTTTTATATGGTTTTACTTACACCTTTTAAAATGTTGAATGGACTCCCCTACTCACAAGTTAAGGGTTTTAAATGTAAAGTATACTTTAGTTGTGGCTAGAATCCCAGAAAAATAGACATAAGAGTTTTTGTGTTCAAGTCGCTTTAAGAAACTTAAAGATTAACATTTATTTAAAAAATAGAGAAAGGCGCCCATAAGTATAATTTTATATACATACAAATCCATTCAGAGAGAGAAGCAATTTTTACATTGTTAAATATTCCCGTTCATTAATCTAGTTTCTTACGAGGGGATACATAAGAAGCAAAATTTTTCATTTTAGTCTTATACTTCTAAAACTACTTGCAAGTAATTTCAGAAAATATCGTGTTATACGATAATGTTAAAATTGAAATTATGTTTGGCGCATCTTGTTAAAAAGGCCAATCTCTTAAACTATATTTTCTGCTTAGATTTATATATATTGTTACGGAAATGTTTGATTCTGCTAACTTCTTTCTAGCCAGCAGCCAGGCCTGAAAAGATGTAGATGTAAAATGCTCTCTTGCAAGAAGTTGAATAAATCGAGGTGGTTTTGTGAGAAATTTGTTCGCCAAATCATCATATTTGGCTCTAGACAAATTGAGCTGAGTCTGAGATATAGTTTTGACAAAAGATAATTCTCGATGTGACTTGAAGGGCTTCTTAGCATATATAAGAACGATACAGGGAAGCCCCATTGAAATGAAATCCTTGATGGTGCCTGTACTTTTTCAATTCCGTAATGGGTTATTATGAGAAGAAACGCGATTAATTACAGTATGATGCATTGAGGTGCCGTGTATGAGGGAGGGAGGAAAAGAAAGGGGATAAATGTCCTTTGAAATAAGTAAATCTTTTGTAAAGACTGTCAAGGTCCTTGCATCCCAAAGCCTTCGGGGCGCACTCCCTTAAGGATAGTGAGCGGAACAAAAAAAGACATCATTCTGGAGAGATGCAGCGTAAGGCATGTCCAGGCAATTTATGCACTTCTCATTGGATGATGTTTTATAGAGTTACGCAAGTGGCAATTTTGGTGAGTTAAAACTGTATTGTAGTTTTAGCGTCAAAGTATCGTGTATTACTGAATCTACTGCTACTGTTATTGTATGGAGGGAGCGTTGAAAATAATGGGATTAACTGGGGGGTCGCAAGAGAAGCAATTGATATACGTGCTTTCATTACTCTATTCCTGATAATCTGTACTCTGGCAATTGAGTCAAGTACTTTGTAGTTTTAGCGCCAAAGTACATTATTACTACATTCAAAACATTGTTACTGTGTGAAGGGGGGCGTGATGAAAATTATGATTGAAAATTGGGTCTCAAACTGAAAGTCTGAGAAGCACTCGTAATTATACCTAAAAAATCCTGTATATTTTAGTACCTGAATTTATTAAATCTAAACTCTGGCTTTCTCTTTGCTCCATGCAAACAATACACTACTGATTTCCCAATTTTAGTTGTTAAAATGGAAAAAATTTGATAATCTTTCACAATACTTAATTTTGGAGTGGGGGAAAATGAGATGTATATCTCTGGTGATATACTCTCATAGCCATGAATATGATTTAAATTATGAGATCAATCATTAGTTTTTAATTGGGTAGCTTTATCATGGTCCAAATTTGATGAAAATATTTTAATGATCTTGACTTCTCACAAGTTAGTGTTTCTTAAAACAAAAAGTTCAAAGGATGGAGAAGTACACAAACTTTTCCTGTGATCATTTTTAAAATGCGCACGTTAAAATTATTTGTCTGTTACGTCTTTTTCTTGCTGGTCCCCAACCCAAATGTATGAATATATTATTATTCTTGATTGCCGTTGCTTTAGTAAATGAATTTTGTGCATATATTTTCTAATAATAGAAACACGCAAGTCTATATCTGGGTCCAAAGTGTAAAGCAATGCACATACATGACTGAATAAATTTGATTGGGGGAGCAATGTCTGCAACACAAATTCGCCTAAAATTCTAATTTCGAATGAATTATTGATGCTCTCGTGATTCCATAGCTTAAACTTTCAGATAATGCTAGATATGCTGAATTTTAACAAATTTGAATCTTTTCAAGCATTAGGTCATTTTCATGAATGGATTCAAATACGTTTTATGAAAGTCAATGACATATTTAAAGATATGCCAAGAAGAATAATCGACATGAATATTGTTAAAATTAAATGTAAATATAACATTTTAAATTCAAGAAATTTCCATAAAAATAGGCTACATTAAGAAACATTTTAAGAAAATACATATCTTTAGAAACCAGTTTTGCAAAAAAAAAAAAAACATAATACAGAATAAATCAAACGAATTTTAATTTTAGATTTTGATTTTATACTGGGTAGAGAGGATGAGCCGAATATATATTGCATTGTATTTGTACATCCACTTTTATTATCTTTTTTTTTTCAAATAACTGTTTAAAAAAACATATTTTTATCAGTAAAAATATTTATTTATATACTTTCATTTTATGAAATAATAATAATAAGAAAGTAATATTTCCATTTAAATTTTTCTTTATCTGATATAATCAGCTTTTGCTGTGCAGGATATAGCTTCTGTACTTGTAATTACAAATACAATGCAATGACTCATTTTTCTTTCCACTCTTCTTTGTGCTATTCCCTTTCCTCTATACAAATATACAGCGTGCAGTATATTGTGGGAGATTATTTTTTATGTTGGTGGAACAAAATTGAGAAACTGACATTTCATTAGCCATAGAATTCCAGAAGATTTTAGTCTACCTGATTGTTTTATATTTGTACCTCTATGATAACTTTTTAAATAAGTCTTTCTACTAATTTGTATCTGATATCTTTTTTTACCCTAATTTTATACAAAATATATGTGTTCCAAATGCTGATGTCTAGCAACTAAGAGAATACTCTTTTCTAATATTTATCTAAATTTTATTTGTAAATCCCTTTATCTTAATTTTATGAAATCATGATAATGGATGTAGTCTCACGAGAGTGCTGATGGTGATTTCGCTTATATCTGATTTCGTAAAAATTGGCAGCAGCATAAAATACGATTCAGCTGGTATTATCTCAATTGTATTGTGCACATTTTGTTCATCGCGATTGAATTAACTCGATCACGCACGTTAAGAAGTTAATTTATTTTGTTTTTTTCCATTAAGTATCAGAACTTTACGATGCCGTTCGTGATGTACATTGGAATTCAGAATGATGAAGATGAAATTTGTTATTTCTATTCAAAAAACTTCCATGTTATATTATTTGAGGATTTAAAGCTTATTTTAGGTAAAGATGCACTATCAGCATTATTTAGTTGTCTTTTACTCTTCTTGACATCCAATCCATCTTTAACCACCCCACCCCTCTTTAGGGTATAATTCGTCCGCAGTAATTTATTTCAAAACTAACCTTAAGTTAATGTGTTACCACATCTGGATCTGATTACATATTCGTTTCCTTTCATTAAAGTAAGTAATTTCTCGCATCGATAATATCTTCGCATTTCTTTCAAAACCAACCCGAGGTGAATGTTAACATTTCTGGGATCTGATGAGGAATTCGCTTCCTTCTATTAATGTAAGTAATTTCTCGCGACGTTAAGCACTTTGAAATGAGGAAATAATTTCAGACCAAATTTTAGAGTATTTTTATGCCTAATTGCCAAATATTTATAAATATTGTTCCGTAGATCCGAGGGTTCGTGGATTTTATGCAAAACAATCACAAAAGAAAATAAGCAAATTCTTTTAAGAGCGATGTGCGAATTTGACATCAAAAACGTAACTTTTAAAATACAGGATCTGTGCAGCAATATTCCACAGAGTAAAATATCCGGGAAGGTCTCACACTTTCCACAGCAATCTCAAACATACACCAGTGTTTAAAATGGATGTAAGTAGCATTATTCACAAGCGCAGCTGAGCTTAATCGCTAGTCAAAGTCAGTTCTACCTACTCGCTGGTCGACCTAGACTTTTTGCCGTCCCAAGGAGAATTTCATTTATATAGCGATAGAAACTCTAGAAATATAGCTGCTCGTGATATTTAGTGGAGAGGATCCACCACTTCTAGGAAGAGATTCCAGAGGGTTCCTGAACTCGCCAACATGGTTTCAATGACGCCAAAATGGTCACTACATAGGTCAAATTGGCTGCCAAAATGATGCTACAATCAATTCTACCGCCAAGATTCTGGCTAAGTTCCGTTTGATCAAAGTATTATAACGTAAGGGGCGGTAATTGGCTTGTGAATGGCATAATTTTAACATGAAATAAAATATAAATATAGGAGTAATATAAAATGCATTAAAATACTCAAATACAAATTATTTACACTATTTATACAAAATTCGTACAATATCAAGCCTGACAGTTTATAACTAATTATTTGCTTTTATTTTCAATATATTATTAGTAAACGTAGAGGATTTGATTCCCAACTACCTTTTTCTGCATTTCCTTCTTCCTCTGCATCCTGATACATCTCTCCTACCTTATACCCCCTCTTTCTCCTTTTCTCTCCCTCTTCTCTCTTCCTCTATACATATCTACATGAGTCATTCTTAAATTTGAATATCTATTCGATCTCGAACATCTGTATACTCATGTAGAAATCGAAGTAAAAGGCGAAAACCAAATGTACTGCCCTTACTAAGAATTCATATTTTAATTGTGTTGCTATGGGATATAGCCTCAAACTTCTCAAAATTGTTTTGCACAGGATGTCAAAGTTTTTGTTGTTGTTTTTTTGGATTTTACATGAAAAAATTGAATTATAAAGTAAAATCTCTATACTTTAACAAAATATCTTTGATTTGGGTCAGTTTTTATTATTCACTAAATTCCAAATACTCTGCCTCTATAATCTTTAACTTTACTGAAATTTAAGACAGAGTGCGGAGTTATTTCTAAATTAATCAATGAGATTTTTGTTACCATATTGAATAAGAGTATAAATAGTAAAGAAAGTTTAGTAGCTGATTGAGCCTGAAATCAAAGATTTTAAAAGTGTACTAATAGATATTTTCGTGATATTTAGTGTCATCAGATTAGAATAGCATGATAAAATTGTTTTATGATTATTTTGACAAAAATTATTTAAATACATTTAAGCAAAATTAACTAGAATATTGTTTTTCAAAATGTTCTTTGTGAAATGCTTCTATTATGTAATAATATTTTGTCTGTATATAGCTCAGTCTCTCTACTGAGACTCAAATCTAGAATTTTGAAAAAAATCTACTATTTCAGAATTACGACTAATTCGAAATAAATTCATTAGCTGCTTTTTAAAATTGCCTCTGGTTGTCGTAAATATATGGATAAAACCTACTTCTAAGTTATATATTTCTAAAAATTTTAGTTGAGCTCTGTACAGAGGTCTGAGCTATATACAGGAAAATATTAATAATAGAATCTTTTTTCATAAAAGAAGAACATTTTAAAAAAAAAGATTATTCTAATTTAAATTTTTTTTCCAAAATAGTATTTAAATTTTTTTTGTCAAAATTTTAAAAGATTTACTTATTCAATCTAACACAAATATCGAAAATTATCCATTTATGCCTTTTGAAAATCACGGTTCCGGAAACTAGTCGGTAACTTAAGAAAGAAATATCATTGATATTGCAGCTAATTTAAAAGGATATAACAGTGTAGAAAAAAAACGCAAGACCATTCGTTTGAGAGAACTGATTTTTGATAGTTATTATCTCTATATTTTTTAAATGGATTAAATCATGTCTTTTCATATACATACCTAAATACATACTTTTAAGAACATTTAAATTTTTCAAAAAATGCTATTAAAATAACAAAACTTTTATATGGCATGTAACTGAATTGTATTCAATGCAGTATTGTAGACCATTAAACATGTCGAGAAGTGAAACTAGATCACATAGCGATGTATTACGCAAATGTCTGAAAGTAACAGAAATTTCGAGAGGTTATATCTAGTTATTTACGACTGAAAAATAAAGCATAATTTTTTTTATTAAAATTTGTATCATATGATTTTCCTATATTAACTTGGTTAAAAAATACCCACTGTGGATTGCATATTTGCATATTACTCTTGCAGTTTGCCATGTTTAAACTACAGTAATTTTAGAAGTTCCAAAGAGTCAATACGAAAAGAGTTTTCATTCTTTAAGAAAATTTCTCAAAAGTTAACAAATTAAAGTAATTAAAAAATTACATTTTGCTTAATAATTTAATTTAACTGATCTTCGGGATCTGATTTTGGGATTTAAGTGAAGAGTAACTAGATTAAGTTTTAATTGGAAGATTAATTTTTGCATATTTATAGAATAATCATAATAACATTATGAATAGTAAATTGATTTATTTATCTTTCAATGTAAATAAATTTTGTACTATTTAAATACTTTTTTACATTATTAATGAAAACCGTATTGAATAAATTGGAATTAATTTGGAAATAATTTATAAATTTAGTAATATTAATGAATTTTATGACAGAAAAAATTAAATGGAATATACTTGTAACTTATCGTTTGGTCCTATGCCTTACGGAAATAAAAACAGTTGTTTAACGAAAGAAAACTTCCTCTCTAACGTCTATTTTTTAATAATAAATATAAAAGATGAAAAATAATTAATAATTGTAATACTAAATATTCTCATTCTTTAAACAATATACTGTTTAAAAATATTTCTTCATAATCAATTATGTGCAAAAACTTTGAAATTTTAGTCGACGTAATTATGAATAATGAATCCATGTAATACATTTGAACCACAAAATTTTAAGAAAAAAATTCAAAATACGACAAGAAAAGTTACTACAAAATCCATACAAAACATCTATCCATTACAAAAGCACACACAACTTTGCACAAAATAAATAATTAAAGAAATACCTCGGAGACGAACATTTCATTGAGAATGTTTAGAAAACATTTCAAATAATGTCGTCGCATTGTGCACCAATAAGGTTTCATTGACGTCATCCCAAGGTCCCTCCCCTTCGATCGGATGCTTCGCGCGGCAGGAAAGGATGCCGAGAGAGCATCCCGGAGGTTGATTCGAGAAGAACTCTCTTCTGAACGTCCCGTTCCTGGAAAAGTAGGATAAAGTTGAGAAGACGAATTCTTGCCCCCCTCATGATGCTGCCGGCTCTTCAAGGAGGTGAGTAAAAAGTTTCTGACTTTTAAAGTTTGGAAATAAATATATGAATTGGAAAGTTGGAATGTTTTTGTATGGTTTGTTTGTAAAAATTTGATTTTTTTTGAATAAAAAAAGTTATTTAGAGGTCTTTCTTTTACAGAGAATTGCTTTAGAAAATGATATTTATAGTCGAATTTTTAAATTTATGTGAAAAAAAGGAAGTATAAAACTTTGTTCGTCTTTTTTAAATATTTAATAATATATAATTTTATCTGACAAAATTTAGAAACAAATGAATAACTTCTATGATTATTATTTTCAGACTTTTTTACAGAAATTCATTTAATTTATGTAAATGTATTGTTTTTTTGCAGGTGTTATATTTCCTTTAAAATTTAATTATATTTTATGTACTTAATTCAACTTTTTTTTGAAAACAAGATTTTGTTGCAACTCATTTTTGTCTCAAAAACTATATATTAAGAAAATTAATAAATAGTGATTATTTAAAATAAATCGATAAAAAAGTGATTTTTTTATTAAACATACCCATGAAGAATTTTTAAGTTGAATTTGAGCGTGTTAGTAACACCTTACTTTTTTATGCGATTTGAATAGAAATATGTGTATATTTTGCTTTATTTCTTTGTAGTTTCTAAGAATTGTAAGAAAATTTTTCATTTCTTTGTTTTAATGTATGTTTTATATCATACAATGCTAAAATTAATATATCTTTATTATTAAAGTTTTATCAATTCAACAAAATTTTCACGAAGTTTAAAAAAGTTTTTATGTGCTTTGAATTGCTAAAATGTATGAAAACTGAGCCACAAGCAACACAAATTATTTCCTGTCGAATACTAAATGTTATCATTTAGTATTAGCAGATAATTTGCATCTTTCATTATTGTTTTAATTATTATTACTGAATGCAATGTTTTCAATTTAATTGTGTAAAACTTTTTTAAAGCTGTAGAATTCCAAAGAAAGAATATTGTAATGATTTTACTAGAGTTTTTTTTAAGGCTGTCTTCGGTTAATGTTAAATAATAGGATCTGAATTTGGAACATTTTTTCATATATATAAGAAACGAAAAATTAATATGATATTCTGGCTTCACTATCCTTTAGAGAGCAGAATTTTTTTTATCATACTTCCCATTTTTAACCGAGTTGATTTATTTTTTCTGGTGTAAAATGTGTTTCACGTTTTTTCTCCTATATCGTAATGTTAAATGGGCTATGCCTTCACGTATTAATATGAAAAAGAAGGTATTCATGAAATATTTTGGAATTTTTAAAAACACTATATTATTAACAAAGGTATGAGTTATAAGATTACTAATTTCCATGGAAATTAAGGCATTTTTTTGTCTGAAAATGGGCTTCGCGTTTAGTTAAAGCTCTCGTACTTTTACCGAAGACAGCCTTAAATGTCAATTTCTTTATTTTTCCTCATTGCATTCTAATATTTAAAATTTTTTTTTTTCAAAATCAGAAATAAGTTTATTTAAGAAAAGCTGACTGTATATGTTTTTCTTAAAATTATGTAGGATAACTGCTTCTTTTATTCTATAAATAGTTCTGCTCATGAAATGTAACTCTTCGAAACAATAATTGGATCTTCCCCTATGTATTGTATTACAATACCTATTTTAGGAGTACCAATAACTTTTCCAAACTTATTAGTGTTTGATAACATTTTGTCAGTTACATCTATTTATAAACTTCTGAAAAAGGAAATTTATTTTGTTCCAAAAAGTAGTATCAATTTATTTTTGACATAGCTCCTATTATTTGTAGATATCGTGATTGTTGCATATAAGTTAATTATAATTAACTTATACGAACTTATTTGAACTGAATTATTTTGTAGGATATACTTAAGTTACATTACCAATATTTGATTTCATAACAAACTAAAATAAAGAAAAGAACCCATGCGGATTTAGATTTGGAAATCTAGGAAGACGGATTTTTTAGGCAGGATGTTTTAAAGTATTCGATTGTTTTGTTATCATGCGATGTTTTTAAAGATAATTTAGGAAAAAAAGAAATGTACTTTCAATAATTTTACATGTAAAATTGAATTTTTAAAAATAATTTTTCCTTGTATAATTAAGAATTCATATTCATATAAATGAAACAAATCTTGTTAACAAATGTATCATTTCTGTTGTTTGAATGTTTGAAAATTTCTTTTTTCCCCCTCCCTCTTACAAAACCATTATAATTTTTTAAGAGAAATGCAGCGTTTTATTAAAAAATAGCTATAAAGATATTTTTTTCTTTAAGACATTTTAAACAGTCATAGCTACATAAGGTATATTGATAATTATAAAGTAAGTGTACTAAAAAGATTTTACTTCAGTGATGAGGTTAGTATTTTTATATTTATTGTATATAATTAAGAAATAAAAATTGGAAAGAAATCGGATAAAACATTTTTTTTTGAAATTTTTAATTGGATATATATTGATTACTTAAAAAATATATAAGACGAAAATTTTACATTTGAATTTATTTCATTGCGATGATGACTAGTTTATATAATTAATGAAATTACTGAAGTACGATTTTGGAAATACATGATAATGATCAATGTTAAAAATTACACCGTTGGAATCTACAGGAAATGTAAGAAAAAAACCTAATTTAGCATTACGTAAAACTGAATAAAAATGTATATCGATATTATTTTGATTTATCGATTTTTTTGATTTTTTTTGATAATGATTAAATATTTTATTGATTAAAGCAATCAATACTTTGAAAGTTTCTAAATGTTATTTTTTTTTACTAAACAAACAGTGAATAAAACAAGGATTATATAGTTTTCGTATATATTTTACACTAATTGGCTTTTTCTTTTCTTCCGGCTATTGAATATCCTTTTTTTCAGTTCTGTAATAAAATATGCCAATTATTTCTAAAACCAGCTGAATGATCTGGAGTTGCACGGGCTTTTTCGAGCGCATAACTTTTTGCCAATAGAAATTTCGTCTTCCCCTCTCGATGTCATTACTTATTGGTTTGCATACGATTTCTATATTTTGTCATTAAAATTCCCTTTTTCGAAATTTCTTCAACGTCTTTGTCCCGTTGGATGGGTCTATTTCCCAAAAAATGCAGAAACTATGTACTTTTGGAAAATGTCCGGCGTTGTACGGGCATTCTCCAAAAGTATTACTTTATTCCAATGGAAATTTCCTTTTACTCTTTCGTTGCCAGCACTTCTGGGCGAGGATGTATTGCGCCACGTGAGAAAATATTCGTTATTCTACATTGAAGAAAACATTTTTATTTTATTTTATTTAACTATGATAAATATTACCGTACTCATTCATAATATTGTATTATAACCTTGTATCTATGCATTTAAACTTTATACTCGTCTGTACTTGAATGTTGTCATAAGCAATTAATCGAGTTTTCAATTTTCGTTATGTGGTACATTTATTTTCTGTATAGAATAACCTATATAATTCTGAATAACAAATTGTTTTTCTAATTACCTTTTTGTATTTATCTCTTTAAAGTCGCGTTCAAATCTTTAGTATATCTGGTTTAAAAAAATGGTTTGGATTATATTCACTGAAGTGTTTGGTGGAGGAAAAAATTTGGAGTTGTATCTCAATAATCCATTATCTGAATAAAATTCACTCAGTATGGCAAATAATATGAGATGAGTCAGTTAAATAGTTAAGTATAGAGAGATACTCCCTATAAGGATGTCATAGATATGAAGTAGATTTATTTACAGATGAAAATTTGTCGGGAAGACACAAAGATTTCGGATCTTTCTGAAAAATATATAACCACGAAGATCTTCAAATAAAATGTAAGAGATTGAGTGAAGGAATTCGAATCACGTGGTATATAGTGTCCGTTTTGACATACGTAAAAAAGAATTGGAGCAACTATTTATTTTATATTTCAGTGAATGGAATATTTTATGGGAATTTTTATATT
Source organism: Trichonephila inaurata madagascariensis (assembly GCA_019973955.1). NCBI lineage: Eukaryota > Metazoa > Arthropoda > Arachnida > Araneae > Nephilidae > Trichonephila > Trichonephila inaurata. Next base: position 64,852 of record BMAV01019694.1, on the reverse strand, counting down.
CTTAAATAAAAAAAGTGTAAAAGAATTTAGGTATTTTACATAGTTAGTTTCAGTGACATAATTCATAAAGGGTATTAATATGATATCTAAATTATATATTTCATAAGACTGGCATTAAAATTATTTTTTAAAAAAATCAAAGGTTTTATTTAATTTATTACGTGGAAAGAGAAACCACATCAAATTGTTTCACCAAAGACCACTCTTAGGGGAAAATAAAAGCATTCTCATATGTTAAATATAAAAGGATTTTTTAATAATTGCTGTAACCTTTAAGATTAATTGTCATATTTTGCTATTTATTTTAAATGTATGTGCAATAATGAAATATTTCCTGAAATATATCTTTAATCAGATTTTTGACACTCTGGTATATATAGTATAAAAAATAAATATAATCATTTAGTGTGAATATCCTACAAAACAGATATATATATATATATATATATGTATATCATGTATTTTAAGAAACTAATTATGTAAATTTTGAAGCCCGCATATAGGCAGATTTAGAGGGAAAATGGATATACCAAATTCGAATGTTTGTTAAATATTCGCATTTTGTCAGTAACTTCGGCTTATATTTAATAATTGATTATCTTTTAAATTTACCGCAATTTGGGAACTCTCTAATTGATAATCTGTCTCTCTCTCTATTGCACACACACACACACACACACACACACACACACACACACACACACACACACACACACACACACACACACACACACACACACACACACACACACACACACACACACACACACACACACACACACACACACACCACACACACACACACACCCACACACACACACACACACACACACACACACACACACACACACACACACCACACACACACACACACACACACACACACACACACACACACACACACACACACACACACACACACACACACACACCTTCGTTACTGAAGTTTCATTATATTTAAGAAGAATACTTAAGTCTAACAACTACACTACGGAATGATTGTCCGAAATAAATAGGCTACAGCAAGTTAACCGAAATTAGGGTTAACAATTCTCACACGCTTGTTAAGGTAGAGAGATATCAACTCAGGAGTTATCTTCGTCAGAACGCGAATCATTATTATGATGATTGTTGTCAGTAACACTCGTGTCTAAGACGACGTTTACTGAAGTCGGACAGCTATTTTTTTCCAGTAATAGTTGTTTCCTTTTAACGAAACACTAGAATTCCATCATATTACAATTTGCTATTCAATACTATTATATCACTATTATATTTCTGTTAATAGAATTAATACATATAAGTCTCTGAAAGATTCATAAATTTTTGGATAAGAGAGAATTCTTTTCTTCTGAAGATTCCATTATAATTTTTCAATTTCTTTTCTCTTAGTTCTGGTCAATATTTCATTTGCTGATAATGGATCTTCTATTATGCTTATCATATTTATTTATAGAATTTCTGCTAATGATGGGATATTTAATTCTTATATGAAGAATAATTGGCCTTCGAAATGTGCACCGAACTTTTCGTGGTGATTAGCTTTCCTCATAATGATGTTACATACTCTTACATTTTTCGAGCTATCAGTTTAGCAGTCGTTTTTACGTATTTCATCCGCCACTTCACTCAGATTTTTTTGAAGAAAAATTTATTCCAACAGCATTTGACATTTTACTTCCTAATGATCGTAATTTTTAAAAACTCTCTTTTCCTATGAACTAGAAAATTACCAAAAGTTTCGCAGTTTTTGCGATTATTTATAGTTTTAATCACGTTAATATGTTAGGTTAGGGTATTTAATACATAATAAGCACAGAATATATGATTTGGAATGAATCGGAAGATTTATTTTTCCCTTCTTATTATTTAAATTCTGATTTTGAAAATAACGTTCTTGATAATTATTGTTGTTAGAAAGTTTTTCTGTTCTTCTCTTCGTAAGGAATTTCCATATTACTTAAAACCCATTTGTAAAACAGTTTATGGTCAAAGACTGAAAAGTCCATACAAAAGTTGAAAAGAAAAGAAATTGACAAAAGTTATCATTTCTTTTTGTGAACAAAAAACGTAAACGTATATTAGTTGAAATCAGAGTTCTGCAAATTTCATTCTATAAGGTCTGCAGAATTTTATTTATCTTTGAACAAGTTATCATTTTGATTCATATGGTCAAACAACTTATTTTTTAAATCATCTCTATAAATTAGCTATTGAGTCGTAATACATTTATTTAAAAGCAAATTCTTTTAATAATTTGAGATTTCAATAATAAAAATAAAAATGCGGCAAAAAATAGCTCTTTTTGTTATATTCATATACGTTGCTATACAAAGAAAAAGGGGATTCAGAAATTGTTTGTCTATGACTACACATTAAGTTTTCAATTGATCATTAATTTTAATTGGATATTTTTGTTAAGTAAATCGCTTTTCATCTCACTTGATTGGCTTAGAAATTGAATAAGTAAACATTTTTATTATCAAGACCATTTAAAATTCTTTTTATCTTATTGTTACAAGTATAAACATGCTTCCAACATTTAAAAATTCCATTCATATTAAATAAACGGTATAACTGAAATGATTTATTCGATTTCTTTTGATTTAGCGCAAGCTTGATGTGTTCATAATTAATTTACAAAAGTAAAATTCTCTGAGAAAATTCCAGATTTAGAAATCCACTTAACTATGAAACAATCTTAATTTAAACCAGTAGCCTCTAAGAATTTATTTTATGATTTGGAAGAAAATTATACTTTACGAATTTATGTATAAAACACTCTGATTTTACGTAAGTTATTTATTTTTAAAACTTAGATACCTATATTTTGGTTCAAATAAGTAAATAATGGACAATATTGAATTTCTGAGTGATAATTTTTAATCGCTCATATTAATGCAGTCATGGATCTTGTAATATTCAATGAAAAAATAAAAAAAGTAATAACTTTAATTCCTTAAATGTTATTACTGCATACATTAATTACACATTTTTACCGACAAATTTTTCGAATAAAAAAAGGAAAAACTGCATGCGTACTCACACAGTCTTATACAAGGAAAACAGTTTTGGATTAATGTATGTATCAGAACAACTAATCTAGGATAGAGCATTAAAATGTCATCGTTCGTTTTAATGTCAGTAGTTGAATGCAATACTAGTTCTTTGTATGGAGACAACGACATATGCTAATATAAAATGAAATAACAATACGGGCACCATCAGAATTACATTTCTGATTCCCGACAAACCCGTTATTTGTCAAATAGTTTCCTGCCTTGAACGGATAAATGAATTGAAAACAAAAGCCTTGTCATTACCCGTTCAATAACGTTCAATTACACTAATTAAAGTCAATAAACTGTTTGGGAGATTTTCATTCAATATTACTGAATCTACGTAAAGGAATAATTTGAAGGCTTTTATCAAGATTTGCTTATTTACCGGAGACCTTGGTTAAGTCTGTAAACCTGTATAGCCTTAGTTTGTCGAAGGCGATATACAGCTGATTGAATGGGTTCTTGCAGAGTCTCCAGCGGCAAGATAAAGAACTTAGGGAAATTGATTCTGGTAGTTGAGGAGGCTGGCAAAAAAGTGTTCATTTACTTTAATGAGAGAGGAGTGATTAATTAATATTTGGTCTGATTGAAAACTGAATAAAAGAATCAGAAAGCAGATTTTTTTAGACGACTGGAAAGCGATCACAATTGCAAAGCATGGATTGCAGGCGATATCCATTGAAAAACATTTATGGTTGCGGAAAATACATTTTTTCTATATTGATATCGCTATATACAAATCTTAATTTTTTTTTATCATTCCGCATAATTGATTTTTTTGCATAAATTAGTGACAAATGTTGTTCTACTCGCATGTTTTTTTAGCATCGTACATATATACATTTTTGCCCGTTTATTTTAATTGCAAAGAATAAACACACATTCCATTCCTCATTTAAATCTACCTTCCCCTAGTTGTAAAAAAGCATAACCTAAACTTAAAACTGAACTTTAGTTTGAAAGTATACTTCAATAAATATATTACTACATGTGTGTTCATTTATTATTACATAATAATCCTTTTTATGCCAGCCGGGTGGCGTGGTTGTTTTGTCGCTGGCCTTCTGCACCCAAGGTTGCGGGTTCGACACCGGCCCATGTCGGTGGACAGTGGCCATGTCGTATGATTATACGGAATGTTAAAGATCCCTATAGTGTCTGTTTGGCTTAAGTGCTCTCGGCAAAATTAAATCCTAGTACAGGTTCGCATCGTCAGAGTTCAGATGCCTCCCTCTTGGGAGGAAACTAGTCGTCAAAATTACCAGCGGTGATTGGTATCCGCCTATAGGGTGCACAATAAAAAGAGATACCAGCTTACAGGGAATGTACTAGATTTGCAATGGTAAAGCACACAATCCGCAGCCCATTGAAATGATAATCCTTTTTATGCATAACTATATTTTTAGATATACTCGCTTATCTCACACAGTGTTCTTGAAATTTAAAAATATCCTATAAAAATACGAAATATATTCTTAAATACATTGGGACAAATATCCGTTTGACATTTAAGATAAAGAAGACAAAAGATGGAAAATATTTTATGCAGGAAAAATGGATTGACTAAAACGAAAATATCTGATACGGCAAAATATGCCTTTGAATATAAGATGTGAAATAATGATAGTGAAATAGAGATATTGATATAAGAATATATTTTTTGAGAATCTGGGTATCGATCTTCTCAAAAGTAAAATTTTTGCTATTTCAAACAGACCATGTTAAGTTTGACCAGGCTCAAAAGATTTTAAGCACTTCTTGTTCATTTAAATTCTTTATCTGTAGCTTTTACTGGATAGTTAATTTCAAAAATAACCAACAAACCTTCTGCTACATGGGATCCAAGCCAGCCTTAGTAAAGTATTTTAATCATGGTTTGAGATATATTTATTTTTCAATGGTAAATGTTCTACAGGTAAAGACTGTCCAATAAGATGTGACTAAATAGTTATACTGTTCTATAAAACAGCGGTCGCCAACTGGTGGTACACAGAAAAAGTGATTGGTGAAAAGTTTTGATGGTCTACAGAAAACTGGGACATTATTTGTATTTTTGAGAAGATTCAATTTCAAAAATAAGGAGAAATGAAACTTACAATGGAATATGGTTTTACTTTTAAAAAAAGAATTTGGCTACTATTTTTAGAGAAATTCCTTCTGAGTATAACGAATTTTTAGTACTTTTGAATTATATCTATCGACATTTAATTGTGAGAGTTAGCAACAGGTAAATTGACTGCATAACACTTCAGTTTGTTGATATTATTTTGTGGCTTTTTTTAAGCGTTTAGTGAAGTTTCTTTTCTGTGATATGGAAATGTAAACAGAGACGTAAAATAATAAGTGACAGCATAGTGTTATAGTTGTCCACCATATCCTATTATCAAATATATTTGTGGTCTTTTAAATATAAATCATACATTTAGTGGTCTACAAAGTTTATGAAAGTTGGCGACAGCATTTATAGACACTAAATCTTTAATTATATTGTTCTAAAGATTGGTCTATGGAATTCATTAGTTTATGTTCTAAAAGCTTTCAGATATTTTAACCAATATATTCTCGAATCTTTTGAAACTTTTTGTCTTACTTATGCCTTGAAACGAAAAATAAATAAAAATAATTTTCGGATTCAGATCAGTGCATCTCATCTGTGTAGTCATCATTAAAATAAAATACAATATAAACCAATTATACAAAAATGATTTTAAAAATATATATAGCTTTCTTCTTGTTGAGTTTATTTTGCTATGAGCAACCACTCAGATAGCTTAATAATAACTGAATTTTGTTTCCAATGCTAAAAGCTTTATGTGATCTAATGGAAATTGATTTTACTATTTTTAATTTTGCATTTGGAATGCATTTTCGATAACTTACTTAACACATCCCACTGATTGCAATGGGACATCAAATGCATTTACCATAGCAGTCAGTAACTAACATTAATATTTGGGTTCTAGAAATGTTTGTGAAACTATCGAATTCCATATATAGTGATTTCTGGAGAGTTTCCATTATGCTTTACAAGTGGTGTTCGTAGAGCCAGGAACAATACAAGCATCGAAGTAATGGAAATGCTTTTCAGTGGCTGTAGGTCAGCTTCTCTTTCCAAATTTTCCATTAGAATGTCATAGAATGTCGCCAACAAGGGTAGATGCCTTTGACACATATCCAAATGATTTTCCCGAAATGATGTAACATTAGCAAGTATTCCTACACGTACGTTAACTGATCCATCTTCAGAGCTCCAGAAACTGTAGTGTTATTGAAAGGGAAAATCACGTAACGAGATTCATGAAACTAATCCAGGTAACATAATGGAGGGAATCGGTAGTAATTTTAATAACAGGGATCTGTAATAAGGTATAGACTTACGAAGTTTTAATAATAAGATGTAGACCTGAAATGATTTAAGATATCAAGCAAGGAGAAATGGATCTTATAAGGAAAAAAACTCTTAAAACGCTTGAATGATTTGAATAAATTTTAACGTAACATTTTAAAAAGCTTAATAATTTTTAAAACTGCAATATATATATACATAAATCATTTCCTGTAGGTGATTTGATCTATTTATGAGAATAGTTTAACACATAAAAAACATGTAATTTGAATAATTTGAGAAATCATTGAAAAATAGGAAATTATGTAAGGCTTTTTTACTTTTCTTTTTTTGTGCATTTGTAATGGTTTGTGATAAAGAATAACTCAGATATATTCTTTTTCATGAAATTTAGAGCATTTTTATTAAAATTTAATCATAAATTAACGAAAGAAATAAGTTTATTAACTCGAAATTTTGGCAGAAAACGACAAAGCAATACTTTATTTTTACTTCTGTCTGTCTACTACTTTCGCTGATCGTCATTCGGTCTATTAAAAACAGCAGCACATTTTACGGTACCAATCAGGAAAAAAAAACAACAAAAGACAGCGAATCTGCATCAATATTTCGTATAACATTAAATAATACTACGTTTTTTGAAATCTGATGCCATATTTTTTTCTTAAAAATAAGTAAGATACATACAGAGAGGGGAATGAAGAGATATTTGTTTCTATAATGGGCTGCGGATTGGTGTTTTACCATTGCAAACCTAGTACATTCCCGGAAGCAGGTATCTCTTTTTCGTGTTGTACCATATAGGCTGATATCAATCGCCGCAGATGGTTTGATGCCCAGTTTCTTTCCCAAAGGGAGACATCTGAGCTTTGATGATGCGAACCTGTACTAGGATTGAATTTTGCCGAGAGCACCCAAGCCAAATAGACACTCTAGGGATCTTTTACATGCCGTATAATCATATGGCAGGGTCACTGTCGATTTTCTGCATCATGAAAATCCACCGACTTGGGCCGGGGCCGAACCCGCAACCTTGGGTGCAGAAGCTAGCGATGAACCAACCACGTCACCCAGTCTTCTAGGATGTAGAGCAATTAAATAACGCCTGAATTAAAATTATAATTTTAAATTCAAATTTAAATTATGTTTTTAAATTAAAATATAGTATAAATTTATGAAGTATTACATACTTATATGGTTTTTGGTTTAATGGGTAAATGCACATTATTTATTTTCAATATACTCTAAATTATTGGAAACTAGCAGTAGCATACACATGAGTTCTCCAAGGAAGAGGGTAGGGAGGAGGTTCCAAGGTAGAAAGTTCACCATTCTTGTATATGTTCTTATACACCGACCAACATATTTTTTTGATTTTGTCGATTTTCGGGAACAAAAAACAGCAAAAAGTTAGTTATTGAATAAATAATTAGCATTAATTAATAAAATTAATCATTAAGAACAAATACTTGATTAAGTTTTACGTACTATATACATAAGATTATAATCAATCGAAAACAAAATCAAGGACTATGGGGGTCGACCCGAATCCCTCTTGTGTGCGACACTGGAAACTAGTATTATAATTATAGTAAACATACAACTGTATATAGTAAGCGGATTGTATTATAATTGGAGTAAATGATTTTGATTGTTAAGTTCACAAATATGGTCTCCAGTACAAAAATACGGTTCCAAATTCAAAGGAACCAACACTGAACAAAATTTTTATGACTCTTCAGTTTTATTTTTCAAAAACTAGCACGAATTTTTTTAAATTTTGCAAATAAAATGCTTAAGGGGTATTGGAAACCTAAAATCTTCTTAATAGAACAATTTTGAGATTTTTACATTTTCAAATTGTATAGATTTTAACCTTTCTAAAAATACCTTACTTTCTTACCTTTAATTCAAAGCTCTTAAAATCTATCTTTAAATAATCATTGAAACTGGGCCCCGTCCATTTAAATGGCGAAAAATGTAAACAAAGTGTTTTCTTTTTGCTTTAAAGTTGAATAAATGATGGAAATTAAAACATTTCATCCAGAATTGCTAAACAGGTGCTTACATGGAGGTACACAAAATCCCAATGAAAGTGTAAACAACGTAATATGGTCTCGTGTACCGAAGAAAATATTTGTACAAATAGAAGTATTATCATTGGGTACATATGATGCAATTTCATCATTTAATGTGGGAAATGTATCAAAACCAAAAATTTTGAGAAAACTTAATATTGAGCCTGTTGATTAGAAGGTACAGGCAGTGGAGCACCTTGACAAACACAGGCTGTTAAAGGCTAAATACTCCTGTTTACAATAAACAAAGGCAGTTAGGATAGAAAAAAGACTTAAAAGGAAGAGAGAGGATGATGAGTTAAAAAAGTGTAGATCCTTTGGAGTATGGGGAGAAATATTTTAATAAAAAAGTAATTGAACACTTAAGTTCATTTATCTCAAAATGAAATTTTTGATGTTCGATGTACCTTTTCTGGGAAAATAATGTGTTCCCAGGTAAGTAAACTTTTTATATGACATATTTATAATAATGACTTATATGTACTGAAATGAGTTTTTTGTAAAAAACCCAAAAATGTATTTTTAAAATTTTTTTATGTGAAAATGGGTTAAATTTCACAATGTTTGATAAAATATTTTATAAATTATTTTAAAATTCAAAATAAGCTAAAAGCTCATTTCTGTATAATGTGAAAGGTGTACTTTAATTGTATGAAAAAAAAATTCAAGCATGTATATATAACAGATTTTGAAAAAAAGTACATCGAAAACAGCCAATTTAACATTGTTGGTATAGAGGATTCCTATTCCTCTTAATGTTTCTATAATTTTAATATTTCTATAATGTATGTAACTGTTAGTTTCTCAACACTTTATGGTTTATTTGAAAAATTCCTGCTACTCCACTCTCCCCACTAGAAAACATATATAAGATTAATAAATATATTTTATAATTAAAATCTTTACCATAATTTTATTTTATTGTCCTGGTGTATATAAGTTGCATTTTTATATCAAACCTAAAAAAAAAGTTTACTTAATATTCTCATTTACACCACCATGAAAAGACATGAAAGAATTTTACTCTGAAATATGAGTTGTAATCTTTCAATTTTAACACAGAAAGTAATATTTTAGCGAGGTTATTCACAAAAAAAAAAAGCAACCTAAAAGCGTTTCCAATATGGCCCGTTTGAAACAAATTAATTGAGTTGTGACAAAAAAAAAATTTTAAAAAATTTAAAAAAAAAAAACTGAAAAACTTTTTAAAATGGGAAAAATGCCTTAAATTTTTAATAAAAAAAATTTTTTTAGGGGTAACAAATTTTTTAAATTTTTTTTTTTACTAAAAACCTGAAAAAAATTTCCTGCTTTTTAAAACAAAATTTTTTATTTTTTAAAATTAATTTTTATTTTTAATTTTTTTTTTTTTGGAGGAAAAACCTTTAAAAAAAAATTTTTTTGCTTTTTTTAAAACTAATAAAATTTTTTTTTTTTAAAAATTAAATTTTTTGTTTTTATTTTGATTATTAATTTCAGAGCAAGGATCAATACACAATTTAATATATGAATCTTTTAAAAAAACATTAGACAAAACATTTTTACAGACTATTAGGGAGAGGAGAACCCCTGTCTACCTCTCTACTGTGTGTGTGTCTCTCTCTCTAAATCAATTTCTTTGAAATAGTACAGTTATTTTTATTTTACTAGTACAGTTTACAACGTGTCTAAATCACACAATCACCTTTAAATCAGCCTTATACCGAATGATGGAGCCAATTTATCCAAATTAATAGCAATGACATTGCAAAAACTTATATAAACTAGGGAAGGGGGGCGGTAACCCTGTTCGCGCCTAACGGCGAACCAACCACCATTGTACAAATTATACAACTGTTATTCAACTCAAGTTATAAAACTGTTATTTATATGTATCATGTAATCCTATTTATTTGTTCTTTTTTTCGCAAATAGTCGTCCTTGGCGCTCCTTTTCAGTTAAGTTCATCCCTAAAGCTGCATTGTCCAACAATTCACATTGACAAAATCCTCAGATCTGATCAACCTACATCTCTTGCAGCTTTCTGGAAAGTTGAGTATTTAGTTCCGTTGATTGTAACTAAGTCTTCGAACGAGACAACGCCTTTCTCCTCACGCAACGATTCCAGTTCAGGCAATTGTTGCGATATTTTTTGCGAGATCTTACAATAATGTACTATCGCAACCGTATTGGAAGCACATTGTTGTCAATTCAAGCGCATACGACACATGCAAAATTGGGGTTGACAACTCGGCGTTTTACCTTAAACGTTGGCGTTGTTGCGATAGTGCATAGTAAATTTATTACAGCATCAAGAAAAACTTTTTTATACATATAGTGAGATATTTTTTATACCAAAAAGACTTAGTGCTTTTATTAAAATTTTTTGTTTGATTCACCAAGCAAAACTAGCAATAATTTTTTTATTGTGCATATATATATATATATATATATTGTAAAAAAATACGCAAGAACTAAGCTTTTCTTAAGAATAAAATTGGCCCAAATGTAGAAACTCATTTTTTATTTCAATTAGTTATTTTTTAACCTTTTTTTTCTTATTACATATTAATGCCCTTTGTTATGGAATGATAAAAATAAGGTTCTATATTTTTTAATCATTAATGACATCGAAAATAATTATAAATATCTTCAAAATTACATCTCAGATAAATGCTTATAATGCATTATATCTGATACATCAGTGAGCAAGCGAAACATGTGTGAATCATGGTTTCTTACTTTACAAAATAGATCTTTATCTAAAAAAGGCATGAATATTTTCTTATCTCTTATGCAAAAATACATAATATTATTATATGCTCACTTTAACAGCAATTTAGATATAACTTTTTTGAGATATCTCATCCCTAAATGGTACAATAAACGTCAAAAACTATTTCTGAGAAATACTAAAAGAAAAAAATGGGATGGATATTCTTTGTGAACATTCATTCAAATATTTCCCCTGAAACTCAGCTTTAAACCAATTTAATTAGATATTTACTCACATAATGCTCGTATGAGAGGATTGCTTTTTTTGCGTTAAACTTTGCAGAATTATGATTATCTGTTTAACAGAGCGATAGTTGCCGAGATGCTGCTTTTCAGTTTTCTGAGGTGATTGAGGAAACCATTTTTAAAAAGAAGGAAGAAAAAAAAAAAAAAAAAGGAGGAGAGTATTTGATAATGATCAAGAGTAAATAGGGGTTTACTTTTTAAGTAAATAAAATAAGCTGTTCATGGTTATGCACTGTAACGTGAGATAATTTGGCAACTTTTTACCCTTCAATTGTTTCTGCGGGAAATGTTTCTTTTGGTTGTAAGAGATATTTTTATTTATCCTTCAGTACCTCTACACAAACTAAATATGATACTGCGAGAGAATTTGAAGCATATTTAAACGTTTTTTAATGTTTAAGATGAGTGCATTATTTAATTTATTATTTTGTTAACGAAATAGAGTCATTTATTTATCCACTTTTCAGATATGATAGATTAGATGTTAGAGATAAATAAATATTTATTCATGAAATGTTCCTGTTCTATAATTTTGTCCAGTGATCTGGACTTTCATTTTTTTTTCTGTTTTTAATTCCTTCCACTCCCATTAATCTAAAAAAGTTCATAAATTGTCCTGCAAAATGATAACGTTAGATTTATGGTCTTATGAGAGAATGTTTTAATTCACAAATGAAATTTGAAAAAAGATCAGTAATGAATTAAAAATTTAGATTCCGGGAAATTTTTAAAAGACATTTGATTATTAGGGTACGATAACAAAAACTGTTTTAAAAATGATGTTCAAATACAATTTAAATTAAAATCCGTAAAATATGTTTTAATGATTATGATTTCCATGGAAATTACTGTTATTTTCCTCAATGAAAGTGGAATGCATATATATACTCATGAAAGTACATATAATGAATTTCTTATTTAAGAAAAATTTGTATCGAGTTGTTTCTCATTCTGTTTTTCAAAACTTATTTATCATCACATTTAGAAGGGACTTAAAACGCTTCTAAATTTTCTGTTTGTCTCACTTGTATTGTTGGGTTGTAGTATCTTAATAGAGGGCTTCAGAACCATGTGCATGCAATTAAAAACAAACAAAAAAAACGAATTTTTGTTTGTGAAAAGAACATAAAAGCAACTTGTGAAATATGTTATGTATATTACACCAGTATAATAAGTAATTTCAAAGCAAACGAAGCTGGACAAATACAGGGTGAACTGAATATCCTTCATCTATTTGAAAATTTTATATAAAATCAATTATTTAGCTTACGAATGCATGGTTTGGATCAAAAAAGTTCTACCAGCGAGCTAAAAATGCATAAGTTTTCGTAACTTTTCAATAACTCATCCCTTTGATTAATATTTTTGTCTCCTTATCATTTTCTTTTAGTTTTGAAAAGCCTCCATAAGGCCAAAAATCCCTAAAAATTCCAAAAATAAAATAGGATTACCTAAAACCTTGTCAACACAGTAAGACTTAAGCAATTAACATTAGAAATACTGAAATTCAGTATATACCTATATTGCCCAAAAGCAGTCAAAATGACTGCATTGTGAAAGAATGATTAATGTGTAAAGAAATTTGTTTAAAATTAACTTTTAATGTACTTTATATTATTTACAGTCATATAACAAGTTATTAATAAATATTAGCAATAAAAAAATTTACTTCACTTGAAAAAAAATCTATTCTAAAAGATTCGAAGAAATTGTTAAGATATGTGTAATTGTTTTTCTATTTGAAATTAAAAAGCAGTCACAATGACTTCCTTGGGCAATCTAGTGTTAAGAATATGACAGGGGAAGGCCTAATCAGCGTTGTACCAATGACACTCTGGACAGACTTTCTGGTCCTGTTGAAAAGTAAGAGACTTGATGTCGTCATTGAAAAAGCATGTTAGAGCTGCCTGCTGATTCCTAGAAATATTGAGCTAGTGACACCAACGAGATCATATTCCAAAATACCAAGGATGAGCAGGCGGTACTCTCCAAAGTGCATTTAAGTTCATCCTTTTAATGGAGGAGAGTTCAGTAAAAGTTAGACAAGGACAAGCGTTATCCTGCAAGGTTCAGCAATAGCAAACTTGGCTAAACTATCAGCTATTTCCTTACCATTCAAACCAATATGGGAGGGGACCCATTGAAAATACATAGAGAGTCTTGAAGAAAGCCGAACCACAAGATCCGGTATATTCAGGCTTGTCATAACTCCAACAGTTGTTCAATGAAAAAGGTACTGCACATAGGTACGGCTCTCCACTAGTATCAAAATGTACCTGAAGACAAATTCAGAAGCCGTGTCAATGAATTGCCGTCCCACTGCAATGTTCCGACCTAAAACAGAATAGCAGCTATTATTTATAATCTTTATGTCAAATGTACTATCAGGAGTCTCGTACATATTGTTGTTTTTTTCAGATTTCAGCCAATTGTCTTCATTATTTTCCTTAAATATCTAAAATCATTAACATAAAAGTATCGGAATTATTATTATAAGAAGTACAAACTCAAATTTAACAAGACCGAAGAAATTGTAAAAAACAATGAGCACACACACACACGACATGACATTTTGACCACTTCATTTAATCTTCCTTTTAGAGTTTGTGCTACATATAAAACTTTTTTTCATCAGGTCACAAATTTATTTGAAATAAATTTAACTGATCAGTTTAAGAGTTTTGCCTTCAAATTTTGTTTAGTTTTGTTCAGTTTTTTTTAAATAAAAATTCGTTGCTCTTTTCTATAAAAAATCACGAATAAAATAATTATCTCCAAGAGAACTTGAATGAATTAATGTTGCCATGTTGCCAAATGTTAATACTTAATTATATATATATATATGGGGTGTTTAAAAATATATTTCTTCAAAAAACTTTATTTGAAATTCAAATATTGGAACGAGAAAAATTTAGTTAATTAGTCCAATTGAAAGCTAAAAAGAATATTTAGAACATTTTCTATAAAACAAACATATATATATTTCAAATGCATTACTTTTCTCTTTGTTAGTTTGATGTTGGTACGTATTTGCAATACATATGTGTGTGTACAATTGTACTGAAAGAGCAAAATAACACTAATTAAATTATTAAATTATTCAGTTTGTGATGAGTTCATGTACGCAAAGTTCTGTTCCATAAATTATTTGTGTGTTTTAGATTTTATAGAAGTGTTTTTTAGAAAATATGTCTCATCCCATCTTGAGTCTGGTATTTGTTTTAAAAATTAAATAAGTGCTTGCTAGAAAAATGGTTTAAATTTTATTTTTCTCTGAACTAAAGATAAATCGGATTCCTTCCGTTTCCAGAAACTTTCTCATTTTTTACCTCATAAATGGAAAAAAAGGAAATCTTTGATTTTATCATTTCCTGGAGTGTTTTTTGATGTTTGCTATTCGATATTTTATTGATCTGATGTATCTGCTAATATCAGCTTATTCTTCGTATTTCAGAGTTTCATGAAATCTTAAACGATGCTCTTAACGAAAATAAATAAATATTGACTAGCTAGAATAAAACACAGCAAACAAAATTTTATCTCGTTTTTTTGCTATTGTTTTACAAAATTTAGTTGTTCGTAAATATAAAACTGTACTTCCGCTTGGTTTTTAAAGATTAGATCTTTAGAAGTTTTTTACATTTTGATTCATAGTATATTAAATGACAAATAGTATGTACATAATGGTAGACAATTTTAAAATTTAATACTTGAAGTTTACTAATATGGCAGATACATACATTAAACTAATATATCACATTTATGTTTTCACCAATAATTAATAAGATTCTTTGAAATTTTGGCGATAATTTTCATAAAAGTTGTAATCTCCATTTGATTGTAAGCTGTCGAAATAAAAATGCGTAGTTTCGTAATAATTTTTTTAGCTTCTATTGAACAAGGACCCAAGAGATAATTTAACCCTTTATCTACCGCATTATGATTCACTGCAGTTTTTTTCTTGAAATATTTTTTTTTGAATCACTGCATTGAAAATTAAGGGATATACATAAATAAAATACTCAATTTTGGGGAATTTAATTAGTTAGATCTAATTAATTAATTAAAAATATCCAACCAACTGTAAAATTAATTATACACACTGTCCACTTAAAATAAATAGTCAAATCATTTTCTAAGGTCTTCATTAACATACAAAAAAAAAAATAAGATACTTAACTTTTGACATTAAATATTTTTTCGGAACAAAAATGACAACCTTCGCAATCCGCTGAAAATGTCGTCAGCTGAAAACGCAATTTCTGCAATAAAACTATTCCCCTTCCCCGCTAAAATACTCATCATAGAACTTGTACTGCCATATATCTGGGAAGAGTGGATTTAAAAGAATATTCCTGCTAAATATTGTCAGAGTATTCGTAAAAATGTTTATTTTATGTAATTTTAAAGTGAGTGGTACTTTAAGTTCTGTCGTAGATAAAGGGTTAAAATTAAAAAATCATTTTAGTACTCTATTATATTAAAGGATACATTGTGCAATGACTCTTCTATAGTTCGCAAAAGTTTAAAAGATTGTGCGAGGTTTATATTTACAATTTTATATTTACAAATATACAATATTAACTACCTAACACTAAATACAGTAGAACCTGTTTTTGTGCGATCTTTTTTATTGCGATTTTCAGTGGTTTTGATGTCTGTGTAATGTTTTCATCAAATACATATATACACTTCAAGGCAATCTGTTCATTTGTTATAAACAGTTTGCTGACAATGTACGTTCAATTGCTTTCTCTCAACGCGTTATCAGTACGCGCTTGATTGAAGACAAAACTGTTAAGGAAAGTGACATTATATTATGAAGACGGACAAAAAGAACCGAATTCTTTGAAAGCTGATAAAATATATGCTGGGATCCAGGCTTTCTAGAAATCAATCGGAAAAGCATATTCTTAAAATAAATACCGTTCTGAAAGGAGTTGGAAATTCCAAAAAAATTCGATTATGTATATCTGGTTATCGTGACGTTTACAAGTAACTGACTGGTATTTTTAGTAACACTCCTAGGAATGATGTTAAAATAAGCATTAGGAATCCTGACTACTGTTCCGTCTTTAGATCGGAACTCATTGCTTTAGTGGTGCTCTCGATCATGCTCTCAACTCTTATAAGGACAGTATCTGGATCCTGACAGACATCAGAAGCTCCATCCAATATTTGAAGAATTGACCAAATATTATGGACATTACTGGTCTAGATATTTTATCCAAATTAGCTAGGCTTGTGTGATCAGAGGAAACAAATATGCCTCCAGTGGATACCATCACATGTGGGTGTACCTGGGAACGAAGCAGCTGATGAGCTGGCTGGTAGGGGTTGTGATCTCTCTAACCCCAGTTCCACTGTCTTAACCCATTCGGAAATTCATTCCCTCCAAAGAACTAAAATGAATTTGACTTGGCGAAACCCTCCTGCTCACCACTGGTATGCAGCTAAGAGTCCTGGCCTATCTGTACAGTGCAGGAGTTCCAGGGCTCATCAGACGGCCTTGGCGCGCTTTAGAAGCGGTCACCTGCGTAGTATGACTTTTGTGCAGGGGGTAAAGTCTTTCTTTACTTGTCCCTGCTCTTTCCCTTATTCTCCTGCTCATCTTTTGGACTGCTGGGGCATTTCCCTGCGACAATTGTATGAAGAGCAAGACCTAGTGTGTGACCCTATTACGCGGAAAGGTCAAATGGACTTGGTGTAGGCTTTCCTGCTCCAAGGGGATTGGAAACAGCAACAACAACAGAAGCAACTGACCAACCGACCGTCATCGCAAAAAAATTACTTTACACTTACTTTAAGGTGCCAAAAAATAAATCAATTGAAATCGTATCTTCAAGTGACCAAAGTGATTTTGAACTAATTCATCACAGAAAGATGAGTGCTTTGGATTACGACGAGTAGTAGTGAATTATGTATGTGTACTCTGAAAACTTTTTCATTCTTACAATGAAAAATTTAATGTTTTAAAATGTTTCCATGTGTATTTTAATTATTTACTTTGTTTTGAAGCACTTTCTCATAAAATTCGTTCATAATTGGCGTATTTTCAAAGTGCGACTTTTTTTTATGAGGATTCCTCTCTACCGCATAAAATTTTTTTCTGCAATATGTCGACAAAGTTGTTTGTTATATGTAAGCATTTATGAATTTTTCTCGAATATTTTTTTCGTGTGGTTTCTTTTTATGTGGTCCCTTTCTACCGTACAAAAGTAGGTTTTGCTGTAAGTACTTTTACGTGACCCGTTCTTTAGTGAGCGACTGTAAAAAAGGTATAATTACGTTTCCCACATGCAATGTGTTAAGAACTCTAACCACGTTTTTCATTATTTCAACACAATTTTACTTCAACTCATGAGTTTATCGTATCAGACACATTCTGTTCTCGGTTATAATTAAACGCGGGTCCTTCTCGTTTATCTCCATTTGTTTACTGGATATTGCCGTAGCTAATAATATTGTTTAATTATTGTGGGGTGGGTAAAAAACCCCTTCTTTTACTGTTTCAAAAAGGGAATAAATACTAAACCTGCATACAATTTTAATTTATGTACGTGAATCGAGGTCTTAGAGTTAAAGTGAACAAGACAGTTGTTCTTCAAGCTGTTAGTAACAAAACTTATGAACTGTAAGATAGGGGTTGGCTCCAAAAATCTGTGAGGATCAAATGAAAAGGACTTCCAAGGCTTTCTGTAATAATATTAGATATGTTTTGGCTTCAAAGGGCTCCTACGTCAGTTTACTGTTTAAAAGCTTTAGACTTCAGATTTTGATTTATTATCCTATAAAGCTGCAAGTTAACCGAAACATGCTCCAAGTATATGAAAAAGAAATGAATACTTTCACCTCATTGTATCAGAACTGGAGAGTACAAAAACAGAGTATGGTGTTAATTTCCAATGAATCAAGTGTACAACAACGTTAAATATGTCGAGGCTCAAACGTCCTCCCGTTGGTGTGGTGCGGAATTTAGGAGAGAGAGGGGAGTGTGCCTACTCAAGTGTCATTCTAGTCAATTTTGACAATGGTTACAGATTACGAGGTTTGCCGCCAATGGACAAGTTCTACCGTAAAGCTTGTTATGGGGCGCTGCAGTCATTAGTACTCTTTTCTTCTAGTTATTAAATAAACTAACAAGGTATCTTAAAAAAGATACTGAAATAAATAATATAAAATCCTTAACTTGAAATCTACAGATCATCTCCTATCAATATAGTTCCAGAAAAGTTTCAAAAACTCGCATTAGAAGTTTGAAAAACTCAGTTGAATTTCGATGTTTTCCCCATAGATTACACATAACGCCGGAGTAGGATGCGAAGTCTTTCGGTTTCGGCTCAATGTTGTTGCGTGAAAAATAGAACTTGGTCCATAGCCTCTTTGTCAGTTTTGACCCTGGTATGTCCGTTAAAACCCTCGTGTAGCTACGTGTGACGTTATTAATCAATCAATCAACCAAAAGTTTAAAACTCGCATTAGAAGTTTGAAAAACTCAGTGAATTTCGATGTTTTTCATAGATTAAATTCGCTGGAAGTAGGATTAGGAAGTCATTCGGTTCCTCTTGTCAGTTTTCAGTGTGACGTTAATAAAACTCTCCCCCTCACTCTGTAGTTCCCATATCACGCCACATAGACCTTTGAAATTAAGTTGAATTTACCTTGCATAAGCTCTTCAAGTACTGCTGGTGGGAAAATGATTTTTTTCTGAGAAAAAATTATAAAAACTTGCATTAGAAGTTTGAAAAACTCACTTGAATTTCGATGTTTTCCCATAGATTAACATAACGCCGGAAGTAGGATTGGAAGTCATTCGGTTCGGCTCTCTTGCAGTTTTACAGTATGACGTTAATATATAACTCTATCACTCACTCTGTAGTTTCCATATCACGCCATATAGACCTTTGAAATTCAGTTGAATTTACCTTGCAAAAGCTCTTCAAGTGCTGTTGGTGGGATGAAGATTTTGTTCTGCAAAAAATTTATAAAAACTTGCATTAGAAGTTTGAAAAACTCGTTTGAATTTCGATGTTTTCCCATAGATTAACATAACGCCGGAAGTAGGATTGAAAGTCTTTCGGTTTCGGCTCAATGTCGTTGTTTACAAAATAGAACTTGTCCATAGCCCTCTTGCAGTTTTACAGTATGACGTTAATGTATAACTCTCTCACTCTCTCTGTAGTTCCATATATACGACACACAAGACCTTTGAAATTCAGTTGAATTTACCTTGCAAAAGCTCTTCAAGTGCTGCTGGTGGGATGAAGAAGTTGTTCTGCGATTTTAATTCTGTACCACTTGTCGGGAATGGATTGGTTAATGAATTACTATGCTACCATAAGAGATCGGTAGGTTATATGAGGGTTATTTTGCAACAAAATATTAGCCTCTTTAGAAAGAGAGGTTCCTTTCTCGAAATACACGGAGAACAAGTTCTTTATTATTCTGCCGATAGCTCAGCTCATCAAATCACTTTTTTCTCCTCCAAAATAGTTCTTTGGGGAGCAGTTTGCTTATCCACTCTTTCTTGTCTCATAATCGGCTTATATCCTTTTTTCCACATATTCAGTTAATCCATTTTTTACTATTTTATTTTTTCCTTTACTCTAGAGCTGATTGTCTGTAACATTCGTTCTTTTGGTGAAACATTTCAGAATTTGAACTAAGATATCACTAAGTTTTATAGAATATGCCAACTTTCTTTATAATATAATGTCGCGGGATTTTAGATTCTTAAATTGGAATTTTTTTCCCCATTTTGTGTTTGATGAAATAAGAATATTTAAAACTATATCAATAAATTTTTATTAAAATAATATTTGAGTGAATTAATAAATATAGAAAACAATATCAAATACATATTTTTAGTCGCATCGATGTAGTTCTCATATGATTTTATTTTTAAATATTTTAAATAGTTTATATATAAATTACATATGCAGGAATATAAAAAAGCTTGTCTGCATTATATTGACTTTATAGTATCATGCATTGTGCATTGATTGTATAAAATATTTTTTTTATTAATAATAAAATAATTTTATTGTTACATTTTACATTTACTCTTCATGTATCTAAATATAAACCATATTAATAAGCTGATATTGTTTGAAAATAGATATGCTTAAGCAAATTATCAGTAACTCACTTATCTAAGCTCATACATTATGATGACATTTTGAAATAAAATATTTTATGATACTCTTGACATGTTTCTAAAGCTCAACTGTCTGAGTTTTATGTAAGCATTAAAATAATAAAAGTATTAATTAATAATGACATAAAAATATTTTGCAACATATCAAACTCTGAATAAAATTATTTTTTAAAATTAATTGCTTTATGGAGGTAAATTATCAAATTATTTGATTTATAAATCTCGTTAACTATTACTTATGTATATTGTGTTAATAGAACAAATTTTTTAGAAATTATAATACACATGTGTTTATTTAGGTTTCAATACTCCAATACTTAAATTTGGTGATTCGGACTGGATACTTATACTGGTTATAGAGATCATAGGTTGGCGACTACTTTCGCGATTTGTCGCCAATACGAACATTGGCGTATTGTTCAATAAGATGCATTCACTATGGTGTAGAATACCACATATTTTTACTTATTGCTGTGTTTGGCTTCGAAGTCACTAATACCGATAAGTACAGAAGAATATTATCAAAAGAGCACATCAAAGAATAGTTTTTTTTCTTTAAAAAAGCAATTTACTTAAGAAAAACAGTATTTCCTCTTCCTTGATAGAAGGTTTAAAGAATGGGATACCTCCTGAAAACATTGACTTCATAATTTTCAGGGCACAAGTTAAAAGAAAGATTCTAATATGCTATTCTTTAGTTTTTGTATAAAGAAAATTAAGACTGTCTACGTTTAAAAATAGTGTTTTAAAATAATATTCATATTAGAAGTCTTATGATGCAAAATAATATTATTACTGACCATGTGGTTATTATGTGTATTAAAAATATATTCGTTTACTGTACCTTATATTTTAAAAAATATACAATAAATAAGCAATTGCTCAATTTATTTTTATAATGGATTCTATGTCAAAATAGTAAAAAAAAAATTAACTAGAGGCGAAATAACTTTATATACTGGACAATAATTTGCTGACGGATATAGGAAAATATATATTTCAGAAAAAATTATATACAGGAAGAATTAATTGATTCAAATAGAAATAAGTATATAGATTAACATGTTATGTTCTCTGCAATGATGTCGGAATATTACATCAATATCATTGACATTCTAACATTTTCCTGTTTAAAAAGTATTTCTGGTTAGATTATATTCTCTAATATCATGAAAAAATAATTTTAAAGGAGTTAAAATTTATTTACAACGAAAAAATATTTTTAATCAAAACAAAATTAAGAATATCACAAACTGAATTAATAAAATATTAATTAAAATTTATTTTGTAATAATAATTTTATATTTTTGCATTGAATATTTGAAATAATGCTACTTAGAAAGTCGAAAAATTCTATAGAATTTAATTTTCGGTATTTATTCGAAGAGGATTAAAGTAACAAACTTAATTTTTAGAATCACTACTTTGCTAAATGAAAACCCAATTAATATGTAAAAAATAATATATATAACGCCATGGCTACAGCATATTATTTTTTAAAGTCGTCATTCTTTTAAAAAAGCATAAAAATAAATATCATTATTCTCAATGGGCATTAGTTAATATTGAATACATATATTCATAAAAACTTAAATATTAGAATAACTATCAATCCAAAAAAACTGAATCAAAATTAGAAAAAGATTTCTGTTACGAAGGAAGATAATCTTTTTTGTTTAGTTTGTAGACAAAAGTAAAAGCAGAAAAATTAATATTACATCTCCATCTTCGTAATCTTTAAGAAATAATTTGAACAGAATGTCTCTATTTCTCTCAAGCGCGTCGTGTATGTCGCCTAATTAGTCTGAGAAAATGAGTTTTCGCGCGAGAAAGCCCTTAGAAAAACTGTTTTGTGTTAATTTGTTTTAATTAATTTACAATTTATTCTCCATCAGTTTAATCCTTTCAGGTATGTTACAGAGAGAAAAGTTATTTTTAATAGAAATTATCTTTGGTATCTAAACGAAGTGTTTTTTTTCTTTCGCATATCTTCGATAAAGTATGACGCGAGTTTCCACTTTCGGCAACAGAATTTAATTTAGAGGGAAATGCATTTCCTTTATTTCTTAAGTTTTTATGAATAATATGAACCGAGAGTAAATATTTGGGTACTTACGTAACGTGGATTAAATGTTATCTTAAATAATGATGAAATTGAGAAAAAAAAATGTTCTTTCTTGTGAGTAATGAAACTTGTAATTGGATAGTTATTAAAACGTGCTGATAGAATGCATTCGAACGCATGTTTCATCATGATTTATAAAAGTTCTTAATTACTACACGTTTTAATTTCGATATATTATTTAAAATATATGTCAGTTTTAAGTTTAAATTGGGGGTTTTATTGCTCATCTTTTAAAATTAAAACTGAGGATGAATGAATTTATTGTCGTGTTTATGTTTCGATTCATCAAACAAAAGTAATGTTGTAGATTTTAGTACAGGTCCTTTTCCTGAGGGGTTTTCTTTCAAAGGCAAATGTTGCAGAGAGGATTTGATTGAATGATTGGTTTGAAGTGGAATACTATTGGAGGAACGTAATATAATTTGTTTGAAGTGAATCGAGAATTAATACTTTTGACATACAATTTATTCTTGCTGTAAGAACTTGCTTAATAAATAATACTTTTTCAACGGTACGGTTGGTTTGAAAAGTTTTGTTCTTAAAATTAAATTATTTCTAGAACTGTTGTTGGATTAAAATTAAATAGCTTAAAAACAATTTTTACTGTACTTTGATGAGGCACACTATTTACATAAAATTCTAACTGAGGTCATAAGAATTACCAAAACTGTCAAATTTTAGAGTTGTGCAATAGTCTTGCTATCTTTTGTATGTGGTTGCAGTAGCCTCGTGGTCATGATCGTGAACTCGTGGCCGAAGTTGTCATGTCGTGGGTTTGAAATCTAGTGCCACTGAAGACCCGAGCAGAGGGGCTGATGCACGATAAATCTTTCGAGATTTCCAATCAGAGTCCTTCCGTTGGCGGAAAGTTGGGAAAGTGGGAAGTCAGTTCAGATTACATTCGTTCAGATTACTTGACCGTAGCACAGAATTACGAGGACCGTTACCAATAATCTGGCATTTATGGAGATACTGTGCAGTTACAACACACGTTTTATTTTTACTTTTGACACTGACTAAGGTGCACGTTTGTTTGTGTTTCGTTTCTCCTTTTAAAGTTTTTATTGCTATTTTTGTTGTTTATTTTTACTTTTTCTTGCAATATGGCATTGTTGTTGGATTTTAACGAAAGTGATACTGAATGAGATATTTACCGGAAACCAATGAGTACGACAGGGACTCTTATACGATTTATCTACTTGTGATGAAGAGATGGAACAAAAATGACAAAACACCTATGTAACGCATGTAGAAAAGCTTTTTGTTTCAAGGAACATTTCAATCAATTTCGCAAAGATTTGTGATTTTTATTTTAATTTTCCTTTTTTCAAATTTTTGTAACCAGGAAGTAACTTAACTTTTGTAATTTCATACAATACCAATAAAAGAAAATCTACTTTGTAATGCTTCTGTGCTGGTTACACTGTTATAATGTTTCTGTGCTGGTTACACTGTTATAATGTTTCTGTGCTGGTTACAATGGGATTTTGCCCTATAACATAGCATGTTCCACTAGTGGTTACATGATAACGTAAAGGGTTAAAGGGTAAAAGAAAAAAAGTTTTGGGAAAAACATCTAACTATTTTAATAGTGCTGTTAACCCTTTCGCGGGCAGTGGCTAATAGGTCTAGCCACATAACAAAATTTTTTTCTCCAAGCAGGTGGTGGATATTTAGTCTATCCACATGCATTAATTGAAGCTAAAATGCATAAAAATCAATACAGATGGCAGCACGATACCTTTTTTGCATTTCATGTTCTCTGATGGGTAGTTAGAAACAGTCTTTTTCGGTGTAAATCTACAAATTGTATTTTGATTAATATAAATAAAATTTCTGATCTGTAAAAAATTTCGACAAGTCTTAAGTATACTTTTCTCTCATCTGAATGGATTAAGTAAATGTGCAATTAAAAAAAGTTTTATTTAGGTTTATGGAAAGCTTTTATATGTGGATAGAGGCTCTATCCACTGGTCACATAAAACAGAATAAGAACTTCAAATTTTCGCTCTTCCTCCACTCGAGAGAAAGCACTTAGAATCACGTGAGAATTTTGGGGGTGGGAAACATAAGCAAACTTTGTTTACAATATATGGTACGAGATTCTTGGGTTCGAAAATCTTTCATTATAGCTTTTTTGGGGGAACCACTGTGCCTTCAAGCATATGGTTCTACTTGCTTTAAAAAGTTTCACAGTAAATAGCTCATCAAATTTGTGAAATAACTAATTTAAATCCTCAAAAATATTACTTTATATCTAACTTTTTATACTAAAATTAAATAAAATATAAAATTCGGATATATACCAATTGCAATGTATGTTTTAGTGTAAGTATTCTATATTGTACAATTATTCGATTATTATTTTGTTACACTTGAACTTTGTATTTAATCGTTATTGATATAGCTATTAGCATAAATATTAATGTTTCATAAAAAGTTTTTTGTAATATGATTCACACATTATTTCTGTCCTGAAAAGTAAGTTAAATGTCTTAAGTGCACAGTGACTATAACGTCTAGCCACCATCCAGAACCCCCTGATCAGATATTTTTTTGTGTGACAAAATAATGTTTATAGAAGGATGAGAACATTGCATTTATCAAGTACTTTATCAAAGAAAAGTGTACTTTAGTTTTGTGCCCACGAAAGGGTTAAATTACTTTGTGAAAAGGTACAGTCTGTATTCTTTCATTTTTTTTAAATTTTTCTTTCCATTCCATTGTATTTTATTGGCTCTACTCTCTATGTATTGAATGTGCCCAAAGTAATATATGAATAGGCAACATGTAAAATATGCTACTTTTGATAGCTACTCCGGTTTCCTTCCAAAAGGTTTTAACACTTCTTTTTCTAAGAAAGCATGATATTCCAACATGTCAAATCTAAAGTGTTCCAAGTAGCAGGCTAAAATGAAACATAGAAAATGTATCCATTTGAAAACATATTGTACGTCGCCTATCACATAACTTCTGTTTTCTGATCGCGATATAGTTTACCTCAATTTAAACAGAAGTAAGAAATCCATAAGGTAGTTAAGTAATTTGGGAGATAGTAATAGTTTTTGTGTATTATTGTTGTTTATAATTAACTTTGATGAACGGACTAATAGTTATTAAAATTAATACCATATACTAAACTCAATTTTAAACGTAATTGAATAAAAATTATGTTACCTGAAATGAATATTATGTTTGAGTACTTGAAAAAAAAGAAATAGTACAAAGAAATGCATTAGATTAATGTAATAAGAAGTAAAAGCACACCGAAAACATACCTCAATTTACTGTAGCTTTAAAGAGAATATTAGACCTTATTTGATGGCTTTTTAAAATGACATATTTATATATTTGAAAAATTGAATTAAGAATTATAAAAATACACGTTTATACTTTTTCTATCTCCACCTTTTTATTTTAATTTATGAAAATAAAACTTTGAAATTTCTGAAGGAATAGACTGTTTAATAAAATAAACAAGGATGTGTGTCATAATTCTTTCAAAGAACTTTCATCTTATAAATTTCATGGACATTAGTTAATGTTTTGATACATAGCAAAAAATAAATCAAAACAGTTATTTTGTATCCCATTTTGTAAATGAAATACGAAAATTAAACACTTTTCAAATTACAGGATAATGTTGATAATTGTTCAAATTACAGGATAATGTTGATAATTGTTCAAATTACAGGATAATGTTGATTGAGCTGATTAGGAATTAATGCATTAGACTGAATAATTTGAAATTTAATAATAAGAAAATAATCTGAAATTTAAGCTAATTAATATACAGGGTGTCCCCGAATGCCGTGTACAAACTTTGAGGAGAGGTAGAGAACATCCTGAGGAGTCATAATTACATAGGAAATCATGGGCGGAAAAGTAACCCTAACGAGATAAAGAGACACAAAGACATTGTCTACAACACAAACGTAGTATAAAAAGCTTTATTACACAAAGAAAACAATAATAAATGAAATTTATGATATAAAAGCATCACAGGAGGTGTTCGAAATTGCGGCCATTGGCATGTATGCACGCACGACACCAACGCTACTTGGATTGGTGGACGTGTTTGAAAATACTGGAAGTTTCACGGATCGTAAAAGCAGCTATGGATATCCATGCCACCAGGTCCATTTCAGAACTGAAGGGCGAATTCATGGTACCCCAGAGAAAAATCTCCAGAGGAGATAAACCAGAGGATCTGGGAGGCCAAGTGATGGGACTACCACACCCAATCCACCTGTTTGGGAATGCTTGGTCCAAATGGTCACGTACACACCTTCCACAATGAGATGTCGCTTAGGATATAAGGCTTCGCCCTGCAGTATACGATGGAAAGTTGTTTGAGATCTTCAGTTTGCAATGGCAAGAGCCCATACCGGAATTTTTGTAAACATCATGCAACACGCCTTCTTCGAATATGGGTGTTCGTGCTATTCGTGGCCACCCAGTATCTTCAATCGTGGTTCTGAAAGATCCATGTTCTGCCAGGTTCTGATACACTCGAGTGAACATTTGATGATTCGGTTGCCGCCTCGTTGGATATTTCCCCTCGTACAACCGAGCAGCAGTAAGTTGACTTGGTCGTAGAAAAAAGTGGATATCCGCCAACTCGGGGTTCGTATAACGATTCATGTTCATCGCACGCTGTCCGTATCTGAAATTAGGAAACCACACATACTGACCTTACGACCTCGCGTATAGCATCATCTATCATTTTCTGCCCGTGCTTTCCTGTGGCCCATCAGAATGTTCTCTACCTCCCTTCTAAGTTTGTACACGGCATTCGGGGACATCCTGTAGACACAACTTTATACGAATAATAAAAGCAAGTAAAGAATGAAAAAAATAGTATGAAATACAAAAGAAATTATTGCAAATAAACACTCTCAGGTATATATAATCTTAGGAACATTCAGAAAGAAATCAATTAAAAATGGCTTATCTTGTTTTTACTGAGAAAAAGTTGTGAGAGGTTGGCACCTCTCTTTTGGGCACCTAGATATGTGGGTGGTAGGGAAGAAACACTCGCCATAATCCAATCACTCTATTTCTTTATCACTCAATGAAACGTCACAATTTTAATTAATAACAGTAAGAGAATGTCTCGATGCTAACCGTGAAAGTGGAGCAACGACGGAAATACACGATCGATTAGAAGACTATCAAACTCCATCTTTACTTTATAAAGATATTAACCTATCACCTGATTTAATCTAATATTAATTTAATCTCAGTGAACAATCGTCACTTTAAAACTTCAACCTAATAAGTTCTTAGTGACAATAATTCAAATATGATACCTTCAGTAACAATCTCACCTGAATCGGCTTTATATCCTCTGCTACTCTCTATACTAGCTAGAAAACTTCGATATATATATAAGTTAATTTGAATATCACGATTTTCTTCTTCCGAAGGGTTGGTTGTGAATAACGCGAATTGATAGCCTAAAGATCTCCCAAGAGGACTAGTTGAAGGATCACGGATAGATACGTCACAAAATCAATAAAAAAAATGAACAATTTTGGATAAAAAAAAGAAGAAAAGAGCACAATAAAAGACTTTTGCAAAAAAGGAAACAAAATGCACATATATTGTTGGGAAATCGTAGCTTATAATTAGAAAGGAAAACAAAACGTTGTAATAAGAATACAGCCAATAGATTAAAACTCGCTAATCATACTAGAAGCTTAAAAGGGAATGCTTATGAGTAAAATAATGTCATTTGTTATTTCATACTTCTCTCTCTTCATTAGTGTAAACTGTCTGCAAATACCTGAAATGAGATAATCAACAAATAGCAAACTATAGAATAAAAAGACTTTGTTTGGTCAATCCACTTTACTTCCTAGCAGAGTAAAAAGAAGACTTACGCTTGCTTATTAATGAAAATAAAGACAGTCGAGTTAACTCTGGAGCAATTAGGTAGAATAAAAAACATGCATTTAATTTCACTTCATCATCAGATAGCTTCTTCATAGCGAAATACTTGATTTCCATCATTTTTTTATAGCTTTCGTGAAAATTAAAATGGAGGATGCATTAGTTGTCCTGCTAATTTCTTCATTTGCGTGCAAATTGCAAAAGCGAACGTCCATTAACAGTTAATGAGTTTTTTAAGCCTAAAAAATTAATCTAGATCTTTGGAGTATAGAAATAATCACAAAAGACAATGAAATGTGATTAATTTATAATCTAATGATTTTTAGGAACACATTTTCATAACGTTTACGATGAATGTAAATTTTATTTCCCTGCTAAGTGATTTTGTTAAAAAAATAAAGCGTAGAAATGATAAGTAAATCAAGAATTAAGCATATTTAGCTGAATCGAATATAGGAAAAATTATTTTTTAGTACTTTCATTTCTAAAAAAAAATAAACGCAAACGATATAGTAAAAAGATTCCTATCAATGTTCTTAAATATTAAATAATCCAAAGCTAGGTATTTAAGAATTTTTTCTTGTGCATAATCCTTGGGAGGGGCGAAATAAAGTTCTTGAAATGAATTTAATCCGAAAATAGAAAATGCCTTAGTGTTATACTCAATTTTTTCCATGGAATGTATGAGTAAGTAAAAATTGGATGAATGAGATTACAACTCAAGAATTTTTCTATGGTGAATTAGATATAAACTCGAAACAAAGGCTTATTTATGCAAAATAATGCTTCAAAATTGATATATTTTGAGTAAATCAAAATGCGTAGAGTGTTATATTTTGATACAATAATCATTCATTGTTTTTAAAAAATAAAATTAATAATTTTTCTCAGTCAACTATTTTTTTATCATACTTAAAAATTTGCTTCCAACTTCATCTCCTGTACTGCTATGACAAAATGATTCTTAACTTTATATATTGAACAGATAAAAATGCATACTACAAAAATTTTTTAATATTTAAAAAAAAGTGTGAAAAATGTTTGTCTGTGTTAGAATTCTCATGGGTCATTATTATCGATACATTTTTCTATTAGAAACTTTACGCACAGTTTTAGTTATATATTTTTTAAAGTTAGATAAAGACAACTTTTAAGTATTCAAAACCGTATTTATAAGAACAAAAAATGTCCCTGTCCCCTTCTTTTATTACAAACTTATGTAACAGAAAAAATAGAAAAAGAATGAAAAAGAAAAGTATTAGAAAACTGTGTGTAAAAAAATCCATCGCCAAAAAAAACATAACCAGCAGCTACAGTCTCTAGTTAAGAAAGAGAAGTACTATTACATAGAGTAAGAATCTTTTCAGAGAATTCACAATCAAAGCTGAGTTAACGACCTCTGAGAAGCGTTGAGACTGCAATTCCAGTGAAGGAAAATATTCTAGCAGAGATGATTAATTGCTCTAAGTTTGAGCTTATTGTCATGATTTTCATCAACGACCTGTAGTGAAATTTTAGGCTTTTAGCAAGATTAAAAATTGTAGTAATATATGCTTTGATCTTACTTACTCACTCATTGAATGCGTATGTTAGCGATTTCCTGAGTTGAAAAAACGCCAACATTTCATATTTAAAGCGTAATATAAAAAATGATTATAGTTTATTTTTAAAATAAACTTTTTAGCTGTGAAATGATACTACGGTAATAATGTTATGTTATAAATTGAAGTAAAATGTTAATTATATTTATTGAAGGTACCAGGGTATTTTTCTTTTTTCTGTTCTAAAATCCGTGCCATACATTTTCAACGTCAAATAGGCCCTTTTGTTTGGTTCTTTTTTCTGTGTGTTTAGCTGAGTGAAAGTAGTTCTTCATAATAAAAATTTTTGCTTATTTTTTTCCAAAGTCTTTTGCAAATTCAATAGATTATCAAGGAACTGACAAAACTATCTTTAAGAAGGAAGAAAACCGAAACTTGGAACACCCTGTTACATTGAAAAATATGTCAAATAAAATACAAAACAAAACCAGGAGGTAGTTTTTGAACTGAAATATACCATTAGGTTGTAAAGGTCACCCCGACGTGACCATGGTTGTGGGAGAATCGGAAGTCAGACTAGCCATATTCAAAATAACTCAATTTATTCTCAGATAAGAACAATAGAGCAAATTCAATTAATCAGGTTTACAGATGCACCGAAATATCAAATATGGAGAGCAATTAACGAGGTATGCGAGATACGAGAAGACTTTAACCCTTTATCTACCGCATTATGATTTACTGCAGTTTTTTTAATGCAATAATTTTTTTTGGATCACTACATTGAAAATTAAGGGATATACAAAACAAAATACTCAAATTTGGGAAACTTAATTCGTTAGAGCTAATTAATTAATTAAAGATATTCCACTGTAAAATTAATTATATACATTGTTCATTTAAAATAAATAGTTAAATCATTTTCTAAGGTCTTCATTAACATACAAAAAAAACTTAAATTTTGACATTACTATTTTTCGGACAAAATGGTAATCTTTCGCAATCCGCTGAAAACGCAATTTCTCTGCCATAAAACTATTCGCTTTCCCCGCTAAAATACTCATCCTAGAACCCGTGCTGCCATATATTTAGGAAAAGTGGATTTCAAAGAATATTTCTGATAAGTATCGTCAGAATATTCGTAAAAATGGTTATTCTACGTAATTTTAAAGTGAATGGCACTTATAAGTATCTTCGGTAGATCAAGGGTTAAATAATCAGATCACTTACATCTAGGCGATAGCTTCTAATTCTAATTCTTAGCTTTCTAATATACTTTGATTCCTAGTTGAAAAACGTCAACTTTCATATTACAATAATCGGCTACGAATATCCACGCCTCAGTTCAAGTTTAATTAATCACTGCTAGCCGTTATCAGTCAAACCTCTCTCTCTCTCTTTCTAAAATGAAAGTTTAATCCTTATCAACAAGTCTTAATTTGCATACTCACATCTTTTTCTTCAGGAGGAAACTTTATAATATAATAATTTTTAAAGACCAAGTATCTCCCAAGAGGATTAGTATTTTAAGAGAACGCGGATAGATTCGTCACAAGGTGTCCTATATAATTTGCTTATATTTATGAAATACTCATTTTTTTAAGCTCGTGACTTAGAGAATTAATAAAGTTACGTGATTTGTTTTGTTAATGTTGATAATGAATCTATCTCCCTTAGAATAAATGAATCAAGAATATTAACAATACGTTTGACGCTTCAGGTAAAGAGGTTACTTAAATTATTGGATAAGGAAAAAAATATACAAAATAGAAAATATGGTATATATTTTTACAACATTATCAACCCGCGGCATATTATTTAAACTAATTTAAAAAAAAATAATTTTCTTACAAACATATATAAATCATGCAGCTTAAAAGTCATTTCTAAAGTGGCTCTTACTTATGTTGTTTCAACCTTTGTTATTAAAATTCGCCTTGAAACGGTAAAGAAAACACTAAACAATTTCCTGAATGAACTTTTCTGTTGAATATGTATTAAATGTTATGGTTCTTATTTTAAGTTATTGTTACTTATTTGATAAATGGATTTTGCTTATACACAAAATGAATATAAGAATATATTTCTGGAAGGAAACATATATATAACCTAATAGAATATCTAAACAGGGTGGATTAAATTAAATTCATTGATCCCGATCGGAAAAGGTTATTAATTTAGGCCGTTAAAATTTTTCTCCTTCGGTCTACGTAATGAAAATTTTGATTTATTAAATACTTTAGCATTGAATCATATTAGTTATTAGAGTTGTGGCAATTTATTATATTTTGTGTTATTCTTATTTATCTTTCCGTAAGAAGAGAGAAATACAGAGATACGTTTAATAAATATTAAAAGTTAGCTCATAGAAATAAAAAAAAGTTACGCTCTGGTAGCTCTGAAACAGCCATTCAACTAATGAATGAACATTTCGATATTGTTTATTTTATTTTGAGTGCTTGTTATTTTTCTAAAATACATTTAACTTTTTGATTCTTTTTTTTTCCTCAGCAATATAACGCTAATCATATTCTGCTTTTTTCTTGTAGAATTATAGTGATTTGTTAAAAAGTTTTATTTAGTTCTTTTCCTTGGCCTTTTCTTTTTTATTGTTATAATATCTTATTAAATAATACCTATTTTACAATTTTATTATTACGAACTTTTAGATGCATTTGTAGGGTGCTTATATATTTTCTTACGATTTCGACAAAGTATGAGAAATATAAGTATTTGAGGGGAAAGCTTTTATCTACAGTTTGAAATAAAATTACGGTTTGAAACTTTGGAATTTATTCTTATGAAAAGGAGAACTGTGGATAAAAAAAATATGGTTTTGCGCTTTTCGAAGTGAAGTAGTCGTATTTTGTTCTTAAAAAAGTTGTGAAATACATAGTAAGTAGAGTCTTGAAAACTCGGCATTCGATAGACCGGAAGTCCGGATAAGTCAGCCACATCCTTACAGATCGAATATCCAGATCGATATTGAGCAAGACATTATATCCGATGTAGAAATTATTGCTACTGTCACAGTTAATGAAAAAAATGCCGGAAAGGGATCAAGTCCTGAACGACGAGAACACAAAGGCCTAAAGTATCATACAGTGAGAGACAAAAGGCTCTCGAAACCACCCTGCAGTTAGGGATTGCAATATCGGACCAAAAGTTCAGTACTGGTATTCGGTATTTTTTAAATCTTAATACCGGGATACCGGTTTTAATACCGATAGTAGAAATTTTAGAAAAAGAAAGGAAACCCACAGGTGTTTCTTTGTTTTATGTGCCAATTTTATTAGAGAATATCCCAAAAAATAATTTGTAACTTATAAATTATAACATTATATAAAGAATTCCAAAAAATTAAAGGAACATCTTATTTATTTAAATTACAAAAAAGTGTAAATATCACTATTCAGTCTGTGGTACTATTATACATCTTTGATAGTGATCTTAAAAAACATATAATGCATCAATTGTACTGTCATTAAGCCGGGAACGTAATTTTGTGCAAGAATTACCAGCTGTTGAAGACGCTCTTTTCAACTTTAGTTGGTGGTACTGTTATCAATGCGCGATAGACTTTTTCCAAGAATTTACCTCTAAATCCCTCATCTTTTCAAATAAATCGATTTCTCGTCGGATGATATTGGATATAGCTGATTTATGTATTGTATTTTGGTTTGTTGAAACTTTTTTAGTTATCGCTTATTCTAATTTTTATTCATGATGCAATTCCTTTTCACTATCGACATCAGTGTCATCCTCCTCTTCGATAACTGTAAAGAATTCTCCTGAATGTGGATGGGTTTGTGGGTAAAAAAAATTCAAGAAAATTTACAATAAACTTGACAAAAGTTCGAATTGGTTAGTCTTTTTCTTCTTTTTCATTTTCATTTTTTAAAACATCATAATTCTGTAACTACCGTAAGACATTTTCTATTTCGGTATGCCTTTCTTCTATGCGATTTTTCAATATAGTATATAATGTAATATCTTAACAAATTTTAACTTTAACTTTAATAACTTAAAGTATGATATGTGAATAACAAACTCACCAATTTAAAAAAGACTAAAAATATTACGCGCTTTCTTCCAACTCTGCAACCTTGTTTTCACAGACACGAATGTCTGACTACGAATCCTGTGTGCGCAATATCGCTCTGATCTGTAATAGGATAGTTTTGGCAAACCTCCTTGGATGATTCACATATTTTATCACCTCTTAATTGTACTATATAACTTTATATTCACAGTTTAATTAATTTCTCACGTTAGAGAGACATAAAAACAAAAACGTATACTATTTTGCTATGTTGGCGATCCCTGAACATACAGTGGAGACAATTTAAAGAAAAAAAATTTCTAGTAAATATCGAAAAACCGGTATTTAAATGTGTGAATACCGGTATTACAAAACTGTACAAATGGCTGAAAACACCGGTACTGCAATCCCTACCTGCAGTATTTTGAACAAAAAGGTGCGTCGGTAATGGACAAAGTCTTCGTGATGAAGCAGTAAAACGCAGATCGTTGTACAGAAAGCAACATGACATTACACATTTCTTTTTCTTTCTTTTTTTTTTTTTGAAAAGGTAGCCAGTCTTTCCAAGTTGGCTACTTAATTTTCACTATGGACAGCTTTATGCTTTCATAAAGCCGTGATGGCTTTTTCTGAGGAATGTCTGATCAGGTAAATTACTGTACATTATGAATTCATTAAATTTCATTTTCATGTATTAAATGCTCCATACCTTCATAATGTACATACTTTTCCTTTATTTAAGTGTATTTGTGCAATTTATTTTCTGTTGTATTCCCAAGCAAACATTACATACAAGTGCAGTACAATATTTTCTGAGGAAACACACTGGTACTTATTTCTTTTTAATCCCATTCTTGATAACGCAGTATTTTTACAAACTCGGCATCCTCTTCGGTCCACAATAAGCTGTAATTTTGGCACAGAGCTGTATCAGTATTTCTAAGAGCAAAACACGCAACATTATTCATTGGAAATAAAACAATCATGAATCACATTACATACACATGGTAAAAACTTCAAATAAATATCGGAAAAAAGTCGTTTCGAATCATTCGTTCTCGAATGATTCCAACTTGATGTGAAAAGAAAACCCACTGACCCACAAATCAATTACAAACCATATCAATCGCAAACGTCTGCAGAAAGAATGAATGAAATAATAAATTAAGATTTACGTCTTAAAAAAAATGCTGAATAAAATATAATATTCACTGTCGTTTGTCGTGCACAGTGTAACGCGGAAAATTTGTATTCATTGAATTATACGAAAACCATTTAGCAGGAGATTAATTGATATCTTTGATGAAGCATGAGCTTCTGTAAATGGCCGGAACATGAAAGAACTGTTTGCTATCCAAAATGTGAAGAAAAAGATGCACAACCCTGGTCACGAGAATGCAGAGAAGGTTTCAGTAACGGCTTTATGATTGTCGCAGATTTCTCTTAAGACGGAGGAAAAAAAAAAGAAAAATGAACAGATTTTAAGTTTAGACGACACGATTCTTTTAATAGGTAGAGATACTCTAAGAATG
The DNA here is from genome assembly GCA_019973955.1 of Trichonephila inaurata madagascariensis. Lineage (NCBI taxonomy): Eukaryota > Metazoa > Arthropoda > Arachnida > Araneae > Nephilidae > Trichonephila > Trichonephila inaurata. Next base: position 29,074 of record BMAV01019694.1, on the reverse strand, counting down.
ATTCTTGAGATAATTATTCCCAAAGGTGTCTGTGGAAGTGTCACAGACAAATTCTCCCCTTTTTGAATTTTTAGACATATAAATTAGAAATTTGGAAAGCATGTTTCTTCTATTAAGTAAAGTTAAACGAAAAATGGTTTTTATGGACATCGATATCAAAAGAGGTTTAAAAGTTATGGAGTGTTATAGATAACAAAAATATACTCCTTTCGAGCTAATAGACTTACATATTTGAAATTTGGTAATGATGTTTCTTTTGAAGAGATCTGCTAAAAACGGGTTTTGTGGAAATCGATTCCGAAAGAGGGTTCCGAGGGAGCTATTGACACACACACACACACACACACACACACACACACACACACACACACACACACACACACACACACACACACACACACACACACACACACACACACACACACACACACACACACACACACACACACACACACACACACACACACACACACACACACACACACACACACACACACACACACACACACACACACACACACACACACACACACACACACACACACACACACACACACACACACACACACACACACACACACACACACACACACACACACACACACACACACACACACACACACACACACACACACACACACACACACACACCACACACACCACACACACACACACAAAAAAAAAAAAAAAAAAAGTATAAAAATTTTTTGTGCTGAAAATAAAAAAAAAAAGTTTTAAAAGTATTTCGTATTTAGACCCCAAACATTACATCAATTCATATATTATTTCTATTCTAAAATCATTCTTCACTTCCCACCATCGATTCTCAGGAGCATTCTCATGTCTTTGTGTCGACAGCAACCAATCCAAACGTCCCCCATAACTGATGGAGGGAATGTCGTGCGTTAGAAATGCCAACCGATAATTTTTCTCCACCCAGAGTGTAAACCAGAAAGTCCATAAATCTACTCCTGGACACGGAACTGACCACTCGTCATTTTTAGTCCACGAGAGTGACTTCTGGTGTCTCTGGACACCATTCCTCACTTTGGTCACTTCCTCAGAGGGCCGTAAAAATGAACCATGAAAATTCCCAACCGAAGAATTACGGGTGGAAAAAATAAGTAAATAAATGTGTTGTTGGAGCAGGAGTGAAGTGCTGGAGACAAAGGACTTCTTGAGTTCGTCTAAGAGATTTATTACCGTCGGAAGAATGAGGTGCTTTCACTGGAATTTTGTTGTTCCTTGTTTTCCGAGGCTTATGGCTTCTTTTATAAAGATTGCCTTTTTTTGAGGGTGGTACAGAAGGATAAAAGTTTGCTTTTTTCCCCTTTGAAATAAAAATTGATTTTTTTTAAAAAATATAGAATGGAAAATATGGAATTAGTATATTTACATAGTTTACATTTTACAATTTCTTTTAGTCACAAATTTTAACACACACACTATCTCAACATTCCTTTTTTTTATTTCAATTTTGTATTTTGAAAGACATTTTTTAAAAATAATAAGTCTGTTTGAAATGTTCCCAGTGTTATGAAAAACATTAATAGAAAAGAAATTCAATTTATATTGCAAGCTGGAAAAATAAAAAGCTTTTGTTTAATCTATAGGAATCAGAGAAGAAACAAACTTTTTCTAAACATTGATTTTTGTAAGTAAATTACAGTAATATTTATTGAAGAACTAGAAAAAGCTGTGGTGACCTGGTCACGAACTCGTGGTCGGCGTGCCATACGTTTGAGCTCTAGTACCACTGAAGACCCACCATGTAGAGGATTTGATGCACATTAAATGTGTCGGGATCCAAAGTCTTCCCGTTGAAGAAATGTGGTAGTTTCGAAAGGAAGTACCATCTAAGGTGTCCTCTCTTGACCGGGGTTCAAAATTACGAGGTCCATCACCGTTACCCCCGGGGTTCCCTTCAAGTATGTTAATAAACATTCACCACCGTTTCTGAAAAATTTAATGAAAAAAAAAAAATATTCCAAAATTTTTTTTGTTTATTTTTCATTTATTTCTGTTGCTCATGCCACCTGTCTGACATAGTCAGATCGGGGCCCCCCAAAAATTCACGTGGCAAGGTCAGATGTACACCTGTCGTTGGCCTTACCCTTTGAGCACCATACAGGTGACAGTACGATTTTTGGTCGGTAAAATTTCCCCAAAGGGGACGATGAAATTACGAGAGAGGGCCCCACCATCATCCCCAATCCCAATTTAGGCATGGAATTGAAGGGGGGGAAACCCATTTCCCCCTGCCCCCGGTTCACCCCAAAAGACTTTAACCCACTGATTTAACGAGCACCGTACTCCGTGTGTACTCGGAGGGTATTGGGGGACGAGCTGAACCCGGCCTTTGGAGTCCGATGCTCAACCACTAGGCTACCCAGGCCTTTCATTTACTTTTGAGTATAATACTCGAAGTATTTCTATGTTAAAAAATTCATGTGAATAATTTAATGAATTTTCAAATCTATGATGTCTCAAAAATATATCCTTCTTAAAAAATTTAACTTCCCATTCTTTAAAAAGTGCAGAAACTGTAGATTTCCTTTTAAAATCTGAAAGAAATTCAGACCTTTTTCTTTCGATTTAAATTATTTTTCTTAAAAGTCCTGTGTATGTGTCGGGGGAAAAAATGAAGTATAAATGTTTGTTTTTTGACAGTTAAACAACACTAGCAGCAAAGCAACATTTACAGATTTCTTTTTGCATTTCAATGTCAGAGCAGTCTCTCTTTCCTGTTATGACACTTAGCACAGCTTGAGACTCTAATTAAATCCAAAGTATTTATAATATTAGGATATACGAATTATAAGCACTCACACTCGTTTATTTAAAATTGTGTTCCATTATTCTAAATTAATTTTCTGAGTTTAAAATGAAATTGTCCGATTGAAAAACACGTGAACAGGCACGCGCTCAGTTCCCCATGATGAATAGCACAATTTATATTTTATTAATTTAATATATCTGCTTGTGTGTGATATCTTTAGCTAAATTCTTTTAACTGAAACTGCAGTAATGCAATAAATATGGAATAGAATTCCTGAGAAACATCTTTTTGAGTTATAGATAACTATTTGACGACAAAAATAATTTTTCCAAAAGTTCAGATCAATTTACCAACCTTTAACTCATAAGTCTTGTTTATAGCACATTAGGAATTCAATTATTTTATGATATTTATAACAATAATTAGTTTAATTAATAGAAAATTAAATAACATTAGCAATACGTGGCAATTATTCAAACGTTGTAGATAATTTTTTTCTCTTTTCTCTCTTTTTTTTCATGTATTCTTTAAAAAAGAACTATAAATATAGACCTTTTAGATTAGAAGAAATGTGAACGTTTTAAATGTGTTCTATTTTCAGTTGTACTTCGGATAAATATCAGTTGGTTCATAATTATAACGTAAAAGGTCTACTTATAGTTTTCTCTCTCTGTGTATATATATAATACTGATTTAAAATTTTTAAAATTGATTGTGGTAGTATTTATAAAAAAAAGTTTAATTACGTCTTCTATTATAACAAAGGGTTTAAATTAATTTTATAAAAAAACACCGTTTACGCGTAATATATTTTATTGATATAAAGCGTATATATCTATTTTTTACCGATAAAATTATCAGTAGTTTTGAATAAAACACTACTTTAACCAATAATTTTGATTTTGCTTCTGATTGAAACCTTTCTTTAAAAAGAAATTTCTATTCAAAGAAAAAGAAATCCTCATACATTTTCACAAGACTTGACGTAGGAATTCGTCTCAATATATCTAAAGATATTTATGTACGTCATTTAACTTTGGGAAAGAATGTGTCTATTTTTTAAGTCTTACCGTAGCATACAATTTAAACTGCATAGGCATTTTTATTCCTGTAAAAAGAAACGATTCCCAGCTTCCTTGAAGTGAAAAGAGTCTCTTAAATCCTTAAACTAAACAGTCTTGATTCGTGACTAAAGAAAACAGTGCATTAATCCTTCATTAATTACTTTCTAAAATTTTTTGCTTATTTTGGAAAGTCAATGCTTTCTACAGCTAATATTTTAAAAATAAGCTTTTTTACCTCTTGCTTTCATTACCTTTTATATCATTTTAAAACTTTAGTTCAGTCTTAATTATTTAACTTTAATTGTTCATTATATCATTCAGAAACTTCAGTTGCGTCAAAAGTTAGTTGAATAATTTTTGTACTTCTTTCTTACCACTTGATTATCGTGGAACACAAATAGGAAACAAGTGTAAAAGTGTATTTCTCTCAGCTTATTTAGTATCAAACGCCATCACGGCCATAGACTTCATCGAACTGTTGTCAAATTCTGTCCTATGCTGCATGGTTCTGTTGTCAAATACTGTCAGATATTGCGTAGTACTGTTGTCAAATACTGTCAGATATTGCGTAGTACTGTTGTCAAATACTTTGTGTCATATATTGCATGGTACTATTGTCAAAGACTGTCAGATACTGTACTTACTGCAATGTTAAAATAATGTCAGTAATACTTAGAGTATGGAAATAAAAACCCATGATATAGTTACAATTTTTGATAATAATGAAGTAGTTCAGAACATTTGCAAGTACAGGAATTAGTTTTTGGAAATTGAATTCCTGTTTGATTCGATTTGAGGATTATTTTTCTTACAGATTTTTGTTAAGATACTTAGACGCAATGTTTATTAAAGTGGAAGAGATTGTTTCACGGAATTGTTAATAATATTGTCATTCCCATTAATATCTCACCGGTTCAAAATGACAAATTATTTGTTATCTAAGTATTGATTCTTAATGATAGTTAGGAAGCAATACTTAGATAATGAGTTATTAATTATCGTTACAGAAGCTTATAAAAGAAAGATATAGCTCTTGCAGTTCACTTAAGCTATTTTTAGATTGACGTTATTGCTTTTTAATATTGTACGTAATTTGATTTATTTCGTTAGAAAAATTCTAAACACACAATATTATTTGTAAATTATTTATAAATACACAAAACAAGAGATATATTAAATTTGTTTTCATTCAAAATAAAAGGATTAGTTGACTTTTTAGTTTATAGAGTTTCTTGATTTTTAAGCATGTGAAAATAATTAAATTTTTTAAATATTATTAAGATAAGGCTATATAAGACAGATATAGAATTTCTTTTAGAGAATAATTTGATTAATATTGAAAACAAAGTAAGATTAATCCTGAAAGATATTTCAAAAACTATAAATACATATAATTTTTATTTGTAAAATGATTTCGGTTACACCCCTGGAATATGTTCTTGTATCGTAAGAGACACTTTGACAATTGTTAAGTTTTTTCCATTCTGTGTTTATGGTCGTTTAAGTTTTAAAGAAATTAATTTTTTGGTTCAAATACGATTTCCTATAGTTCAGTTAACTTTTTAGAGATTTTTGTGTTGTACAGTCTTTTAAAAGCGTTGTTAAAAACCTTTCACAATCAACTCTGAATCATGTTTATAATGATTAGTCAAAATAAAACTTCTATATCAAAACTAATACTTTCTAACGTTGTAGTTATCAGGCCTCTAAATGTTTTTCTTAGTTCTTTTTAGAGAAGGCCAAATAATTGATAATGTTAAAGTAGACATTGTAGTAAATGTCAACATCGAAACATTAATTTAATATTAATATTTAAAAAAATGCGTGTAATATTTTATTGATAATTAATTGAAAAATGAAAAAAAATTGCATTTATATTTTTGCATATTACTTTTTATAAGAAGAAAGTTTTACTTAAATAAAATTAATTAACTTGAAATTGAAACCCAGGGAAAACTTAGACTACATGTAATTTTAACGAGGATAGGAAAATACTTAAATAATATTCCATATAAAGAATTTAATTACAACTTAATTAAAAACTATTAAAACACATTCCAGGTTTTTCCTAAATCGGGTTTTTTTAAAAATTTTAAACCAACAATAGTTTAAAATGAAAAAAAAATTATTATTATCTCTATTGATAATTATTAAATTATAAGTAATGGTTAATATTGATAAATAATGATTATTTATTGAATTAGAGCAAGATCTCAATAGTGGCAGATAATAACATACCTATAATTAAAAGAGAACAATTTAAACAATTGTATCACTTGAGTCAAATCTTGAGAACAATATCTGAAAAATACAAAAATCTTTTTAACGCAATTTATTTATTTTTTTACTTCTTATCGATTTAGTTTTTTTTCCTTTTTGTGCAAGAAAATTTTGAGACACTAATTACGATTAGTTTTTATGATTATGGTTCATTTCGAGAAAAAATAAAAAAATGACGAGTGTAAAAAAAAGGGGGAATTTTTTAATGTTTAAAAAACCCTTTGAACATTTTTTCGCCCAAATTAAATTTTCTTCGTTTGTTTAAAAAATGAAATTATTAGACGACTCCAGGAATTATTTTTCGAAAAAATATATCCACGCAGACAGTAAAAAAGGAAAACACGATTGTCACTCAAGTAGGCTATTAGTTGTTTATATATATATACATACAAGTGAAGAAATGATGGATATATTTAACATTCTACATGTCAGAGGAAGCTTAAATTCTAAAACAGAAATCCAAGGAAAAAAAACAATGTATGATGAAAAATCCACTGACCATATAAGAAAACTATTACGTTTCTAAAGCAGCCACTGACTTAGAGCAGGAAAGTAGGTTTAAGCTTGCTTTATAAAATCCTAACCATACCTTTCAGATATAAATGAATACATAATAATGTAAAAACATTAAAACATAAAAATGATTGTAGAACCCTTAGGCCTAAAATTTAAGCAAACAGTAAACTATTATGTAAATGGAAACAGTAGTAAATAAATAGAATCAGACTGATGGTTGGAATATAAAGCGTTCATGCACTGTCTTTTCTCACGTTGAGCAGTGCTCCCTAACAGTTTTATCGCTGCGAACCAGTCAACGTTTGATAATTTTACCGCGGCCCGCTGAAGGTGGGACACGTTGATTGTTTATATTTTAGATTGTTTTGATTTAAAAATTTTCAATTTAGTTACATTTAAATATACCTTCAGAATAAAAAATTTTACCCCCAAAATGAATAGAAGTGATTTAACGTGGAATAAAAAGGGTTTTTCCCGGGGAAAATTGCGCAAACCCGGGGAGAGAAAGGGCACCATTTTTAAATAAAATGGCAATAGTTTAATGTTCTTTTGGCGGCCCGGTACCATTTGATCCACGGACCGGGGGTTGGGGATCCCTGACGAAGACTATTTAGCGACGCAATGGGAAAAGAGCAGCTAACTTCACAGGTTTCTATAAAAGTCAAATCGAATTCCCTTGACAGGAATCCGCATTTTTTGTAACCCACCCAAAAAAAACCCGGGTTTTGTTCTGCCATGGTATCATCTTGAAGTACGGGGAAATTTTAGGAAAAGGGTTTGAATGCCGGGCGATACCCTGACTCCTATCAGCACTTTATTGAGTCAATGCTTTACCCGTTGTTTGTAGTTTTCAGGGTGATAGATGCTCCTATTTCACATTAAACAGGGGGATCATAATGGCCCTTCAATGTGCAAAATGGAAAAAATTTTTTACCGAATTTAAAAAAAAAAGAAAATTTTTTTAAAATTAATAAAAAAAAGAAAGCAGAAATCATAATACTTTTCATGAAATAGCGAATAATATTTAAATATTGAATCATCTTTTATTTTGTGACTGAACAACTATTTTAATAAGTACGAAAAAAGTGTAAAATTGTGATTCAAATATTTCATCTATATACTGATTAATTCTATTTAAACTTGTTACTTGTGTACCTAATCTGAGGTTTTTCATAAATATCTCATTATAGCCATTTAAAATAAAAATATTTTTCAATAAGTTTAAAAAGTCAATTAAATGTATAAATAATATTGATTATTTAGGGGGGGCAAAAGGTTTGGCAAGTGCCTTTAAACTTTCTATACTTGGGAACCCAAATTTTTAGGGTTTTAATTTTCATCGCCCCTTTCATACAATAATAATATATTGAATTCAATAATAATATACTTTTTACGTAAATTTCCATACGCGACTTTTTAATTTTAAACCCACAAAAATTTTCAAGATAATATATAATTTTATGACACATGCCCATAGGGTCACCCAGGGAATTATTAAAAAATTTTTCTTTTTATCGTTTAAAATTTAAATTTTAAAAAAAAAGGGAGTACTGATACATTTTTAAGTGTTTTTATATCAAAAATGCTTATTTTATTTTTTATTACTTCAAAATGTATTTTGTTCAGTAAATCAATAATTCCTTTCAGTCCCTTCCTTCCTTTCAGTAAATCAATAATTCCTTTCAGTCCCTTCCTTCCTTTCAGTAAATCAACAATTTTTTTAAAAAAATTTAAACTTTTTTTTTCGACTTTTTGATATACCAAGGGCCCCCAGTATTTCACGCCCCTTAGGGGGGGCGCCCCAATTTTGAGAAACACTGGGCCAGAATATATTGGAAATGAAAAGTAAATTTAAAAGAAACATAGACTTGGGCTTATGTTAGTAGCGGTCAGAACACACTTGTTGCTACATCAAGTAATTTTTGATTCCTTAAACTTTTAGTTAGGCTCTGATCAGAACATCCACAAGTTTGAATGATTATAGCGTCATGATATGTATGTTGCCACTGAAAATTCTTCCAAATATGAGGTTTGCGGAGTGATAAGATTTCTTTGGGCCAAATAATTTGTCAGCGACAGGCATTTATCATGAATTTTGCGCTGAATTCGGCCCAAACATTATAAGTAAGGGTTAGTGCATCGGCGAATCAAATTTTTGAAAGATCACATATTCATGATAAACGAAAGAGTGGAATGCTATCTGTAGTAAATGACGATCTCGTAAAAAAAATCCTAATGACAAAACTCGTGAGAACCATTGGTTCAGAATCTTAGAAGTTTCACAATAATTTTCGAATATTCTCTGACTATATTTTGCATGATGTAATTACAGGAAAATTAGGTTACTAAAAGCTCTGTGCATGATAGTTGCCGAAATTCTTACAAATATATTTACAACAATACAAATGGTTTCCATCATAGATTTTTTTCTAGTACAACACAGATGAGGAGAAGTGTTTGAACAGGATAATGACTGGCGACGAGATTTGGGTAGTATAGGAACTAAACAACAGTTAATGGAAGAGAGAGAGAGAGAGAGAGACTAAGCAATAGTTCTGGTTGTGCAAACGGGTTGTCGAAAACCCGTTGAACTTTTTTCGCAAAAAGGTTGTGACGTTCTCGCGTCTTTTTGCAACATAACTCCATGTTCTTGACGGCCACGATTAATGGCAAAAAATTTTCCAACCCAATACCAAGAAGATAAACAAAGATAGTATGCAAATGAGGGTATACTATAAAAGGATAGAAGCTTTTTATGATAAGAGATAGGGGGAAGCTTAGAGATAGAGTGTGGAATCATTCTGATCAATAACACGGCAAAATTTTAAAATATTTTTGTGGGAATTCAGATCAAGAGTTAGCAGTCCGATAGCTTTAGGGAAAGAAGCCAATATAAAAAAGTGGGAATCTTTTTATACAAAGTGAATTAATAGCATTTTCTTTTGGTAAAGGAAGGAGATCTGCAAAAAAGGGAATATTTGATATAAGTAATTTGATGAATCGTATTAGTAATTATAATTGAGATAAAGGATCTAGTTGGTGGTCTGGGCTTAAATACACGGTTTAATTGGGGGTTTACTCTCACTTTAAATATAGGGCAAATTAGAATTTAATATAAGTTATTCTTAATAAAAGTTGTATTAAGAACCACTATTTCTCATCATTTTGATAACCCACACCTCTACTTGAACCGGCAGACATGGTCATCACAGGATGGTATGTCGCAATGGCGCCCGAACTTATATAATTTGGGGTTAGGTAATGTGGTGGAAATACTGTTTACCTGAAATGTACTTTCAGGGTCAGAGAACATTGCAGGTTTATAGAGTGTATTGATAATAACATACAGTTACTTGAAACCCCGAATCTGTCATGTGCTTTTTAAAAAAGTCATCTCGGGGAAGGGGCCAAGATTGGTTTTCGATATTTGTCGTTGTTAGTGCAAAATACAGCCACGGATTTTGCGCAGCTCAAAGCTGAATTAGGAAGGTTTTTCCCCGGGTAAAAAAAATAAGAAAGAACCAGTCGCAATTTTACGCGTCCTTAGCAGGGAAGAAATCAGGATCCTACTGATTTCGTGTATAAATTACTAAAATAGAGAGAAGTTTAGAACTGGGAATGTCCCAAGGACTTAGTGGATCATATTTTAAGTTCGACTCGAACCACAGATCCAAGACTATGTGGAAGTCAAGAAAATCAACAAAACACGATACAACTTTTGGAAGTCTGAAGCAAATTCGAAGAGAGATATTCTTGCAAATTGCCAAAGGGGTTATCAGAACGATAATATGAAAGACGAGGTCAAATGCGCATAGGATGCCTAATTTGAAGCTAATGGTGAAACTGGAGGAATCGGAAGCAGACGTAGACCAAATAACAGTAGAAATGAGTTTTTACGGAGAATAGTCAGCCAAAATAATAGAGGGTTCGAGAGAATAGGTTTCAGAATAATGATCAAAAGATTCAGCAATAGTTACCTATTTCGAAATGAGCGAAATGATAATTTTACTGAGAGGGGACCGTAGAAATAAGTGGTTCGAGTGAAAATTTCACCGAGGCGATAGGACGCAAAGGGGACGATTAAATATTGTAAAGGTTAATGATCAACCTCAAGGGATGCCGACAAGAGAGACAATTAGACTTTCCTCGATATGTATATCACCCGTAGAACTTCCACACGTTCATTTTATTAAATAACACATTTTTTGAAAGCGCCAGCGGGGACACCGGAGCAGATAAATCATTTATATCGGAAGAAGTATATAGAAAATATTTTTTCTATGGGGCAAATTAAAAAATCGCGAGCCCAGGTAATAACAGCACAAGGTGCGAAATGCCAAAGTTTAGGGATTGTAGAATTGAATATTCGACCGTGATTACCCGAAAGGAATTGGTCATTTCATGTGTTGAAAAGATTGAGAATGTACCCAAGCCTGTACGATTTCATAAGTGCGTCAAGAATCGTATTAGATTTTGATCAGAAATCGTTGAAAATTCAAAATTCACTGGTTGAAGATAATAGCTGTAAATAAAGGGAAATTACACGTTAATGGGTCAGAAATTTAGTTAAACATGGTGGCTACAGTTTTACCGAAAAGCAAAGGAAAATATAATTGGAAATAAAATTTACTCAGCCATATAAAAGGATTTTAGTACTTACTGCGGAAACAATTAATAACTGAACAGAAAAAATGACCCAGAATTAGGTCATATCTATAGATATTTAGAAACCCGGAAGATAAACTCGGTTAATGCAACGATATGTGAGAATTGGTCCTTACGATTTCCGCTTAATTGAAGGATTGTTATTTTATGCGAAACACGCAACGTCATTAGGTGAAATGCGTATACATTCCAAAATCTTTTATGAATGAAATAATGAGAGAATTTCTCATGACAAGCCAATCGCTGGACACTTAGGGCAGATTTAAAACGTATCATGTACCCGGGACGTTTGTTATTTCCCGTACATGAGAAAATTATTGATCAATATGTCTCTACATGCCATATGTGCCAAGTTAATAACTATAAAACGCGTTACCAGCTGGTCGGTTAAATCCAATTATATCAAATTATCCGGAATGAGATATGGACGTTAGATTTGTTAGGCCTCGTATCCTATATCGAGAATAAGACGTAACCGCTATATATTTTTAGTATTAACTGATCATTTCTGTTAAAATAAGCTGAAATTATACTTGGAAAAGGCCTCATCTCGTATATAATAGTGATATTTTTTGATAACTTTAGACGCAAGTTATGGAGCTCCAATAAAAATTAATAAGTGATACGGTCCCAATTTATGTATCCGGAAATTCTTTGAGCACTTAAGTGAAAGATTAGCATAAGGTATGTGAAGACTGTTGCATATCGACCACAAGCAAATCGAATTAAAAAGAGTTAATCGGAGATATAGTGCAAATGATTGCAAATTATGTTGTACTGACTTGTAACACGATACTTGGGATCAATTCTGATGCGAGTTTGCTTTACGCTATTCGTACGGCGGTGAATGAACAGGAAAACACCTGCTGAATTATTTTTAGGTCGAAAATTGATTACACCTATTTCAAAACTAGTTATGATATCGGAAAGTTCAAAATTCAAAATATTGAAAAAGAGCTTTCAGGAAGCTAGACTAAGCAATGAAAAATTAAACAGAAAGGTGGGAAAAATATTATAATAGACGAAAAGACATAAGAATAAAGCAAATGATTGGGTTCCTATTAGAAAACACACCCTGTAAGTTCAGCAGCTAACAAAGTATAAAGCAAATTTAAACAAAAATTTTGAGGGACCTTATAGAGTCTTTGTAGTTAAGAATGATAATACCATTGTAATATGGAAATCAGGAAAAGATTAACAGTTAACGTAGATCAAATAAGAATATATCGTCATAGAAATGTGACGGTAAGTCGAATTAGGAACAGGTATCCCAAATAGTATAAGATCAAGTCAGGAAACTCTGTACTTCGAAAAGTACATCAAAGATTAAAATGAGTCACAATATGGGAAAGAAAAAATCTGCGGTGAAACGTAAGTTAGAGGCAAAAGGGATTGGTAACCAATCAAATCAATATAAAATACAGAGAGAACCATAAAACAAATCACTGGTCAGATCACTACCTAATTCATTTGGGAATGAAAATAAAACCAAAAGGTTAAAGAATAATAGGGGTATTAAAAGATCAGAAAAGTGTCAGGAACAAGTGGACCACAAAGAAAGTAAAAGAAAGGGGAACAATAATATAATAAAAGACAAATGTCATCCAGTACTATTTCCAAAAGCAGGAAAAAGGTTGCAGCGAGAATGCACAGAAGTTCCAGATAAATCGTAAGATATAATTCAAGGCCACGACGGAGAACAGAAGAACCCTGACCAGCCAAGGAGACACAATTGGGAAGTCAAGGAAAGGACGATAAGGAGATTACAAGCCCTACAACAAGAAATTCCAGTGCAACCGAGGAAAGAAGAGTGACAGTAATCATCGTTGGAGGATGGTGGGAGAAAACATATAAAAAATCAGGTTGTATTGTTTCATTTTTTATGATCTTTCCAACAAGTGGTCGGAAGAATTATTGCAAAGAAGGAAGTCTCGGCGGTGCTTTAAAAGTTATAAGCCAAGTCAAACACTACAATGAGTGTTTATTTTAATTTGGAACTTTTTGACTTGTTAAAATTTTTTCTGAAGAAAACACGGTAATCACACATTTGTTTGTTTGGATGTATGACTTCGTGGAGATGCGAAAATTCCTTTTGGTTATTTGTTATAATAGTTTATTGAAAATATTTGTAATTGTATAATATGTGTATATATATATGTTGTTGTATTGTTATGTATTATGAGGCATCTGTCTAGGGAAACGCGGCGTAGTCAAGGCACTGGGCAGGAAGAAGGAACGAGCTGCTGGCTCATTGGGGAGTTTTGTTGAAACCAGATTGTGGGGATGGAGAGGAAAATTTATTGTGATATATAAATAATATATAAATTCGATTGATATATGCAATAGAGACTCAAAAGTTTTCACTTCAGGAGACTGACCCTTGAAAATCCTGAAAAGTATGAAATTTATAGCTTCAACAAGAAAGGGAGCTGGAAGTACCAGCTCCATATGTAGTGTTAGATTGGGTTCAGTGCACCAGAATATTTTTTTAAAAATTTAAGTGTATAAATATTTTAAGTAATTGAATGTAAAAGTGAGAGTGGGCATAAATTAAACAGTAATTGCTAATGTTGGGGCCTAGTTAGTTGGAGTAAAATTTATTGTCACGAGTTTAAATTTAAATTAAATATTAAAAATTTAATTTTATTTATACGAAAATTAAAGTCAAGATAAATATTGAAATTATAAAAGCTAAATGAGGATTTAAGATTAAAATTGTAATGAAAAATTAAAGTCAAGATAAATATTGCAGCCATAAAGCAAAATGAGGGATTTAAGATTGCAAATTTAAATAAAACCTGAAAGCGAAGAAATTTAGAAATAGAGATTTAGACACACGTAATTTATTGGCGGGCATTTATGAAACCTTGGTAACACGTTTTCTTCTTGAGGGGGTTGTGACGTCTCGCGTCTTTCTGCTAACATATAACCCTATGTTCTTTTGGACGGCCACGATTAATGGCAAAACTTTTTCCAACCCCAATACCAAGAAGATAAACAAAGATAGTATGCAAATGAGATATACTATAAAAGGATAGAAGCTTTGATGATAAGAGATAACGCGGGTGCTTAGAGATAGTTTAGTGTGGAATCATTTCGATCAATAACACGGCAAGTTTGAAGATAGCTTAGTGGAATCTTGGCAGATCAAGAGTTAGCAGCCGGATAGCTTTAGAAGGAATAATAGAAGCCTTAATATAAAGAAGTGGAATCTTCTTATACAAAGTGAATTAATAGCTATCTCTCTTAGGTAAAGGAAGCCGAGATCTGCAAAAGGTAATATTTGATATAAGTAATTAGATGAATCGTATTAGTAATAAGTACGAGGACAGCGATCTAGTTGCGGTCTGACTTAAATACACGGTTTAATTTGGGTGTTGACTCTCACTTTAAATATAGTTGTCAAATTAGAATTAAGTAATATAAAGTTGCCTTGGTTAAAAGTTGTATTAAGAACTACTATGTCTCATCATTTTGATAATCCCACACCTCTAGCTTACGCGGAACCGGCACGACATGGTCATCACAGGATGGCTATGTCGCAAGGTTGCCACCGAGTTTTGGTATGCTGAGGGAATCTTGTTTGTCGAATTCAAGCAACGTGCTGTAATAATAAAATCTGAAGTTTCCTGTAACACTTTTAGGAAACTGAGAAAGTACATTTGGAACAAATATTGTGCTCTGTTGACATCTTGAGTTGTATTCTTGCATGGAAAGGATCATCCTCACTTTTCTCGGTGAACACAAGATCTCTTACGCCGATTCAACCACGACGTTTTTAACCATCCTCCCTACTACTAAGACTTGGTTCTTTTAATAATCCCACTGTCACTTACATGAAGAAGCTGTTTGGGGAACAACACTTACTTGATGTTGAGGAACTTCGAAACACTGCGGCAATTTTGTTGAAATTGAAGGTGAACGAGTTTTATTCAAAAGCAATTTCTAAGGAAAATAAAGCTCTATGACAAGAGGAAATGCACATGATGAATCTGTTGAAAAACAAAAGACAGCTATATTTTTATGATGCAAATAAAAAAAAATTATCCGAGTGGCTTTTTATGGTGAAATGGAGATTATTTTCTGAATTGCCCTTTTCAGAATTTATAAATGTCAGAATATTATTGTGTTAGTAAATTATACTTGGATACTACTTATTTGAGTTTAAATGGCCAAACTAATGAATGATATCCCATTTTTTACAAAACATAAAATACCAGCATTTCAAAAAATATATGTATCTGTTCATGTAAAACTCAATGTTTTATTGAAAGTATTCATAACA
The DNA here is from genome assembly GCA_019973955.1 of Trichonephila inaurata madagascariensis. Classification (NCBI taxonomy): domain Eukaryota; kingdom Metazoa; phylum Arthropoda; class Arachnida; order Araneae; family Nephilidae; genus Trichonephila; species Trichonephila inaurata. The sequence goes on along the minus strand of BMAV01019694.1, from coordinate 13,485 downwards.
AAGAGAACAGTCTCTAACTATTTTGTGGCAAATAAGAGTTGGGTGTGGCATTTTTATTCTATAATAGTTTGCCCAGGGTGTGCCGTTTTAAGACTCTTTGATAAACTTTTAGAGAAAACGATTTAGAAAATATTTCAATAAACGATTGGTGTATAATCTTTCAAGTTTAGTCATATTTTCCGAAAAAGATACTCCTATCTTTTTAATGCTTTTCTTCAAGGATTTATTATTAAGTGTATTATTGTGATAATCTACGGTCACAATTTTAGAACGATTTCAGTGAGTTCAGTGCAAATATTACTTGTACCTTTCAGTTCAAAAAGAAATATTAAATAGTTAGTATAGTTGAGAAAATTTAAATAAATAAAAAAAAATTACTGCCACCATTGCTAGCAAATCATGTTATATTGAATATTCTAATGCATGTAGAAAGAAACAAGTGCTTCTGAGTTGAAAATTTTTTAGTGGGGATTCGGCATATTAAAATCAAATCAAAAATAATTTATTAGTAATTTCTAACTCCTTTTACGCAAAGAGACGGCATATATTTTTAAGTTGATCTTTCAATTTCCAAGCTTCGCTTCCATAAGTCCACACTACGCTAAGACAACTCATATTCTCCGTTATATATAACGGTTTAACAGCTGGTTTGTTTGAGTTATTTTAAATTAGCATCTTCATTTAACTAAGCGAAAAGTATTGATAATGAACGTTGCAATTGTGAAACATGATCAAATGACGAGAATGGCATCTGTGTGAGCTGGCATCTTACTTTTTTTATTTCAATTTAACGACAAGTGGGGATTTAGAGGAACAGATAATTTTAAATCACAACCTTTCAATTCTTCCAAATGAAGTCATCCTGAGAGACTAAGAAATAAGTCCAAAATATAGAACAAGGTCTATTAAAATGCATTATATACATATATATGTACTTAATCTTCTCGTGTAATTAATAGTACATGAAATTATATATATTAAAACCTTATATATATAGCATAATTCAAAATGAATACATTTAGTATTTGTCATAAATTAATAAATTATTTAGAAAGCAGGAGAAAAAAGTAAGCTTAACCCTAATACGATAATAAATAAGAAAAGAAGGCTATCTCTAAACTTCAACAGAAGATTTTCCACAGCATTTGACTTTAATTGTACAATCCCTCATATATATTTTGACTCACTTGACTTTTAATATGGAATAAAGTGATTTCAAATTGAACGAATTTTATCTTTTTAACTATATATTTTAAAGTAATTACAGAGTTCCCCTACAATTTATACCAGTTTTTTCACATTAAATATATATATATATATATATATATATAATAAATAAAAATTAAAGGATCTGTTCTGATCAAACCTTACTTGGTAAGTGGTAAAAAAAAATGCTATAAAATTTCGCTTAACTAGGGAATTCCCCATATTTTCGTTTGAGGTTTAGAGTGAAATCAAGTCTTTTAATTACGGAGGGAGTTATAAAGATATATTAATAATATGTGCCATAACCTAATCAATCAACTTCAAAAATACAAAATAGTCAACGTGTGACGTCTCTCGCGTCCTTCTTCTAACATAACTCCTAAGTTCTTTGACGGCCACGATTAATGGCAAAACCTTTCCAACCCAATACCAAGAAGAGAAACGGATCGAATATGTAAATGAGATATACTTTAAAAGGATAGAAAGTTTGATGAGATAGAACGGCAAGCCTAGAGATAACTTAGTGTGGAATCGTTCAGAACAAGTGTTAGACGTCCTACAGTTCAGGAAGAAGGATACGCTCACCTCAATAGAATATAATAAGGATTAAGAAAGCCTGAGTCTTCTCACCTACAATTATAACATAATAGGAATTATTTCTACCTAGGAAGGAAGGTGACTCTACAAAAGGTAATTTTTTTGTATAGGAAGTTAGATTAGACAGTTGAATTATTATAATTAAGATAAAATGATCTAGTTGCGCGATCTGACTTGAAAATAAGGTTTAATTGGGTTAACCCCTCACTTTAAGAAAGTTGTTAATTAGAATTAAGTAATTTGTTATTCTTATAAAAGTTGTGTTAAGAATTACATAATGTCTCATCATTTAGATAATCCCACACCTCTAGCTTACGCGGATCCTACTAGACATAGTCATCACAGGATGACTATGTCGCAAACGAAGAAATGTTAGTTCTTCCATTAAATATATGGTACGTGTTTAAACTACATTAATCTGGACATTAATTGGAAGTCTGTCAATATAAAGAGGATTAGATTAGTATTAGTGCCACATACATAATAACAATCGAAAGATTTTATGTAAGATTCATGCAAGCGTAATAAAAATAAATGAACAACAACAACAAAAAAAAAAAAAAGAATACTGGTTTCTAAAACGACATCTTAATATAGTTCTTGTCCTCCTAAAAATACTATTGTAACTAACTCTATAAACGCTATAATTTTTGCATTTTTCGCATTAGTCTCAGTTATATGATGGCAATTGTACCGGAGAATCACTGGTTCACGTTTGGATTCTACTAAAATGCTGTAGAATTCAATAACGGAAGGGTGCGCGTTTGATGCAAATGTGCCTCGAATCACACACACACACACACACACACACACACACACACACACACACACACACACACACACACACACACACACACACACACACACACACACACACACACACACACACACACACACACACACACACACACACACACACACACACACACACACACACACACACACACACACACACACACACACACACACACACACACACACACACACACACACACACACACACACACACACACACACACACACACACACACACACACAAGAGACAATATGAAAAAGTTAGAGAATAGAATTTCATTATCGTTTCAAAATTTCTAAAATCAGTATAAGTAAGATGGGGGGTCATGGAAAGGGGGGGTTAGAGATCGGTCTCCAGACCAAGGCCTGTTGAGCCCGATGCCCCAAATTTTTCCGGGGTACACACGGAGTACGTGCTTGTTAAATCAGTGGGTCCGAAAGTCTTGTGGGTAGCAGCTAAAACCACGAGTGCAGGAGACTGGAAAATATTACCCTCCCTTCTAGTTCCATGCCTAAATTGTGGAAGTGAAAATCGGTGGTGTCGCCATCTATCGTAAAGATCTATCGTCCCTTCGGGAATTTCTCCGAGCTAAATTATGCTGTCACCTGTGTACTGAACACTCTAACTAAAAAAAATTTTCCCCCTTCCAAAACAAATAATTTTATTATAAACTTACTCACACCTTATTTACCAAAAAAAAACCACACTTTAACATTGCCAAAATTCAACCCTATACTACTTAACTCTCACAACTCAAAACCCCAAAAAAAAAATCTATAAACTCTCTTTTTCCCACTCACCCCCCCCCCCCGGACTACAGTTACACAACGCCGCTGTTGAAACTGCGCCATCTATTCCTTAACATGGTATAGTGACGAGGACGCCACCTGAGCTGGAACCCCCCACAACCATTGGAGAAAGTTTGAGGTTCGACATATTTAACGTAGATAAGCCCCTTCTGCTCATTGGGTGCCGAGCGGCACCAGACTCGAATCATGATAAGCCGGAGATGAGTCAGTTACCTTAACAACTTGTATGGTGCTCAAGGCTAAGACCAACGACAGGCGTACATCTAGCCCATTGCCACGATGAATTTCGTGGGCTTCGATCTGACTATGTCAGACAGGTGGCATGAGCAACAACAACAGCATTTACGATACTTGATACCATTGAGACTAAAATAGAACAAATATTGAAGCGTAAAAGCGAAGAATAGAGGAGAAGGAGGAGTGGAGTAAATTGATTTCTAGAAAAACAGCCAATGTTCAATGGAGCGGAGAAGAGAATCATAGTTTCATCGAAAGAAATTATGTAGCGTGTTAAATCTACACTTTTTGATATTGAAAATGTAATTCCAAAAAGGAGTAGTCAGAAAGGGAAGAATAACTGCCAACAGAGAGATAATAATGAACGATAAGTGCCGTTTGTTTCGAAACGATACTCGTAAGACAGAGCAAGAGCAACGGTAGCTCAATAGGCTGTAGGACAAGGGTGGTGAACCTTTATGGATCAACGTGCCATTTTTTGTAAAGAAGTATTTAATGAGGTATAGACGTGCCGTAAAATAATTTTGATTTATGATTATTGCGAAAATAATAAAACTAAATACTGTGATAACACAAAATTCTACTTACTACGAAAAAATACCTTTTGCACTGTATAGTTATAAATGTTTTAGTTATACGCGTAATTCAAATTAAAGAGTAACATTGGTGTGACCTCTGTTGTTGCAAATTGTGGATGACAAATGACTTATATTAGAATTGTTAGATCTTATTTTTTGTAGAATACAAGCTCAATAGGAGTCATCTGCCAATCGGTTTCGAAGCAATTAATTATTTTTTCTGTGGTTTTCTTTTTTTGACAAGAGGGTTTGTGATTTGTTCCAAAATACCGTTTTACGGACGATGTTCTGCGTACCACAATTCCAGAACATAAAACATTCACCGTTTTTTGTCGTCTTTACTAATAACTCCATGTTTCTCGGTCCATCCAATTTTAAATTTTCTGTTACACTTACTATCGTGCACTTTTTGTTCTTTTGCTGATCTAGCCATGTTAAATAACAGTTAAAAATCGTAAATATAACACAAATAAACTTTAAAATTCAATTGTGTCAATGGAACTGAATAAACTATGCGTAGACAAACTTTACAGCATAAGCAATTTTAGTCTACGGCGTAATTAAGGCAAGACAGTAACAAACGAGTGTGCTTCCCCGCAACCCCACGACCCATCACTCGCGTTTGTTCGTAATACTTCATATTACTTTGAAATCCCGAAAGATACAAATAATTTTGATCACTGGCGTGCCAAAAATATTGTGTCATGGGCCAACAATGGCACGCGTAGTCAGTGGTTCGCCATCCCTGCTATAGGACCACAGCGGACAGCGATATACGAGAAAACATGTCTGAGTACTGAACCAATGTCAGTATGGATGACGACCAAGGAATGGCTTGACCACAGTTTAATTTCTGAATGTGGCAATGGTAAAGCATGAAAGCGGTGTCCAAGCATGTCCCAGACATGCTCGATTGGTGAGAGAGCAGAAAGAATAGTGGTCGGAGAAACGTTTGTACATCTTGCAGAGTACATTGACTGATGTGTGCAGTGTGCGGTTGGGCGTTATAAAAAGATTACACGTGTCATCTTATCAGAATAAAAAAAAGTTTCTATGCAGAAATAACGACACGGATATTACTTGTTTCTTAGGTTCTTTCTCTTTATGTCCTACTTAACGCAGTGCTTCGCAAAGTTTCAATATTCAATTATAATTTTACTTGCCTCCCCTTCCATAAAATAACAATGTATTGAATTCAATAATACTATAACTTGGATGCTAAAGCTTCAATAGAGCTTTAACCTCAAGTGCTACCGACGTATATAAACGCCTCACTCAGCCAAAGCGTTAATTTCCCCTGACGTACATATACGTCTTGCGGAAGTGCTATCTTTTCTGTGAACTGCTACTATAAAAATTATTCCGAACGCGATAAAATAACTTTGGAATGCAATAAAAGGACATTGACTGTGTTTGCGATGGATTTACTTATTTATTCCTTTTCTCCCCCTCCCCCTTCCCAATTCATCCCATACGCACATTTACGTGGAAAACGGTGGCTTTGCGGAGTGAATCGCATAACTTTTAATTGACATTTGAAAGATTAATTATAAACAGTACAAATTATCAAGATTAGTGCTAATTTTTGCATACAATTTCATATATGACAAGCCCGTGGGGTCACTGGTAATTATTAAACTTGTTCTTAACTTAGTATTGTTAATTTAAAATTAATTGTAAGAAACATTGTGCAGTACTGATACATTTATAAGTGTATTATATCACTGTAAAAGTGTGTTTTATTTTTTCTTATGTCAGAATGTATTTTGTTTGCTTACTTTCAATGAATTAATAATTTTTTTAAATAATCTTTTGTTTTTGAACTTTCAATATGCTTCCGACCCCCTTGTACAGTTCTCACGCCCCCTAGGGGGCGCGCCTCACAGTTTGAGAAACACTGACTTAACGTGTGTTGGAGAACTCTGAGCATTTCAAATAATTTACATTATTCGATGAGGGCATGGAGATTCTTGGTGGGGTATTTTCAATGTCACGTCGTGATTAACTAGACTGCAGTGTTCAATGCTGTGTTCTATAAAGGAAAATAAAGTAAAAACTTAGGTTGGCCTTTGTAATTATTGATTGGTTCACAATTACGAGAATCATTGCTTATAACTCGTCGTGATATTCTAGTCAAAATGTTGTGTTGATAAAATTGAAATAAAAGTCTATGTTTATTTTCTGATCATGCAATTTTTAAAAAGTTTTCTTTGGTCAACTATTTTTCAAGCTAAAATAGTTCGTTATCTGTTATATCTAATTCTGAAATCGTAAAAAAAGAGTGAATTTATAAAAAACATTTGATAATTTCCTAAGCCTTTGATTGATCCTGTACGTAACTTTCACTAGTCTTAGGTTTGAAAAATTACATGCTATTACTGTACAATGTATAAAAACAAAGCAAAATGTAAGATTCAGATATGAAATAATAACATAAAAAGTATCTCGCTGAAAGATTAATTATAATGATTTGTTGGGAAGAATCAAACATTTAATGCAACGTTATAATAATTAAAGAAAAAACAACTTTTAAGTAAGAGTTAGAAAGAGTTCAAAAAGCACTAAGAAAAACTTCAAACTAATCAGTGCCTTTGAGACATTGTTACACAAGCAGAAAACTTTCATAAAGTGAAGGACTAACGAAGTTAATTAATCAAATAGTAAAAAAACAGTCATTTATTAATTAAACTTTTGGAACAATTTAAATGAATAAGTTAATGGATTGAACTATCATATATATTCGATGTTCAAATAATTTTCTTGAAGCCAAACATTTTATTATCTCCGCTTATAAGGTGTAAAAATATTTTCAAGTTATCTAGATGGAAAAAATTCTTAACAGTATCTTATCCTTATGAAATAGAATATAAGTGAAAGTACATGATTCCTTATTTAAAGAATGTACAAAATAAACATATTTATTTGTATTTAAATTAGATCAAAGAGGTTAAAATAGGAGAGATTAAAATAGAGGGTTTTTCTATTTCATGTGTATATCAGATTATAGTTTATAAAAACTTTTATTTAGTTTCAAGTCATCTCTGGAATTTTAACATGAAGCCAAGAGATTCAATTAGAAAACCCAATGAGACATACATATTTACATAAAAGTAATAAAATGAGTTATTCTGGTTCGGAAATCGATGTCGTTATCACGTATTGAAACTATAAAGTTTATCATTTTTTCAGTGAATCTTTGAATAGGAAAGAAATAGAAAACAATACATTTTCAGTAAGCAAATGAATTTTGATGACGGTTACATAACGAAGCAAAGCAAACAGGAGTTTTCCATAATCAAAGCACAGTTCACTTAAGGGAAAGTATAAATGTAATAAATCTATTATTTATTTTTAAAAATATTTATCTCAAAACTTTTAACATTATTTGACAGTATCTTTTTCTCTAATTATTTTATTTTTATTGAATTTTTCCAATTTTTAAATTTTAAAACTAATGATAAAATGTGCTTTTTCCAAGCTGAATATGTGATACATTTTATGGATGTTAAAAAAATCTTATAATAGATATGAAACATAATGTGGGGAAATTTTGTAAGGAAATGTGTCCATCACTTGATAAAAGATGCTTGATAAAGTCATAAAGTTAATGTTTTGCACTGAAAAAATCAATTTTATTTTGTTTCAGAAATGGTAATCCACAACTAAGTGTCATGTATATTAATTTTTAATTTGAAATAATTTCACGTAGATACAGCATAAAAATCTTTCTTTTTGTTTTGTAACATTAAAAATAAAAAGAAGGAGCATTTTACTATATGATACATTTTTTATAGAAGTTGGAAATATTTAAGAGAAAAAATGGCAGTTGTTTGATCAGATTGTTCGGGGAACATCAACTATCGTAATTTAATTGAGGGGAGATGGTATCCGACTACGTTAGGAACCGTGGTTTTGCAAAAGCGCATAAATGGACAATTTTCATGATATTTAGTGTCACTTGGATTAGAATACACGTATAAAATAGTTTTAAGAACATTTCGACAAAAAAAATTTATTTAAATACAATATTTTGGCAAAAAATTAACTTAGAATAATCTTTTTTCAAAATGTTCTCCGTTTGTGAAAAATGCTTCTATTATAATAATATTTTGCCTGTATATAGCTCAAACCTCTCTACAGAGTCTCAACCAGAATTTTTGAAACATATAACTTAGAAGTGGGGTTATACATATTTTATGACAACAGAGGGGAGCAATTTTAAGAAAAAAACGCCAATAATTATATTTCAATTGGTGGTAACTCTGAAAATAATGTAAATTTTTCAAAAATTCTAGTTGAGCCTCTGTAGACAGGACTGAGCTATATACAGATAAAATATTATTATAATAGAAGCATTTTTTACAAAAGGAGAACACTTTGAAAAAAGATTATTCTAAGTTTATTTTTTGCCAAAATATTGTATTTAAATAAATATTTTTTGTCAAAATGTCCTGAAAAAAATTTTATGCATGTATTTTTTAATCTGAGGGACACTAAATATCATAAAAACTATCCATTTATGCGCTTTTTTAAAATCACGGTTCCGAACGTAGTCGGATACCTTAAGATTAAGATTTCAACTTATTAAATTGCTTACTTTTTAATAATACACGTAGAATGAATTTCAATTAATGAATAGAGTTTCAATTTGTGTAATTATTTCTTACTTTGAATACAACGCAAGACTGAACATATGTATTTGAATTTAAAAGAAGCAATCAAAGAATATTGTATTTTTAAAACACCACATTGAATATAATTCTTATATAAAAATTATCTTTAAATAAACTATGAAAACTTTTATTATAATAAAATTTATTCCCAAGAGATAAATTTACTTCTACGTAATACTGTGAACAGAAACTTGGTTACTTTCATATTATAGCAACCGTATTGGCGACATTACATGAAACGAAACACAAGGTTGCCAATTTAGCGCATACAACTTATTCAAAATTGGGGTTACCAACTTGGCGAGTTATTTTGAACGTTGGCATTGTTGCAATAGCATGTAAGTACCGAAACTTGTATAAGGAAATATTCACACTATTTCTTTAAGGCAGCGTTTCTCAAACTGTGGGACTAAGAGGGGGGCGCGAGCATATTGAAAAGTCAAAAGCAAAAGATTATTTAAAAAATTATTAATTCACTGAAAGTAAAACAAACAAAATATTTTCTGATATAATAAAATATAAAATACACATTTACACCGATATAATACACTTATAAATGTATCAGTACTGTAAAATGTATTTTATTATTAATTTAACAATACTAAGTTAAGAACAAGTTTGATAATTACCAGTGACCCCATGGGCTTGTATTAACTCTTATCTTGATAATTTTTACGGCTTATAATTAATTCCTTAATTGCCGATTAAAAGTTACACGATTCGCTTACCAATGTCACCGTTTTCCTCGTAGACGCGCGTAATTTGATGTTTTTTTTTTGAGGGAGGGGAGGAGAAAAGGAATATAAATAAGCAAAAAAATCCTGTGAAATAAGTAAATTCTTCGCAAACACTGCCAAGGTCCTTTTATTGCATTCCAAAGCCTTCGGAATAATTTTATGCATAGCAGTGAAAAAAAAAAGGATTATTTTCGGAAAACGATATATACGTCCAGAAAATTAATGTTTTTGTGGGAACGTTTATAACGTCGGTGGACATAAGAGGTTAAAGTCTTTTTGACAGTGTAAAAAGTATAGTTTCATTAAATTCAATGCATTGCTATTCGTTATTCTATGGAGGGGGGTGGTGATGAAAATTAGGATTGAATATTGGGTCGCGAATATTGAAAGTTTCAGAAGCACTGCTTTAAGGTAATTTTAATGCCAAACAAGAGCAGTTACATATCGCAAGGACCTTAAAAATTCTAATTTCTTGCCTTATCTAAACGTCAATTATAACTTCAAATACGAAATCGTCTTTCATTCCGAAACAGGAACAATTTATCTCCACATTTTAAATTAACGAAACCTGGTTCAAAATGATATCTTCAGATTCTAATTTGATAGTTTCAGTTGTCGATTCTTTATTTAAATCTTAAGTTTTGCATAAAATTTTACCGGTTGGAAAACTTCCACCAACCAAAGAAATCAATAAGCCTCCTTAGAGTGTGAAGAGGTCATAAAATCAGACAAAAGATTAAAGTTTACTTTGCAATCCTTATGAATAATGGAAATACCATGGCGTATATTTGAATTCTGAATCTATCTGAAGGAAGTGGCAATTTAAATACAATTTAATCGTCCATTCATTTTAATAGACGAGTAAATCTGGAATAAATGTGAATAAATGGTGCTTGAAAATAGATTTTTTTCGCATCTCTACCCCCTCTAATCTTTCCACATGAGGAATATTTTAAGTAATGAAGGTGAACGTAAGGTCACGTAATAATGATACATTGCAACGAATTCTATTTCTGTTTCAATGGAAATTGATGAATTTTATAACATGGTATGAAAAATAGATACATCTTCATATATTGATTTTAATTATAATAATTGTCAGAAGTATTATTTATTCATGATAATGTATAAAGCAAGTTATTTGAATTTAATAGCATAATAGTTCAATTAAGCTGTACGTCTTAGTAATTAGAAGATAATTAGAATGAAATGGAATTTGAAATCGATATTGTTCGATATTAACTATGCCACCTGTATTTGGTGTGACGGGCTCACGCGTCTTTTTAACCCTTGGGTTCTTTGGGGCCAAGATTAATGGCAACCTTTTCAACAAAACCCCGAAGCGAAATGTAAAAAAAATGCAAATAAGATAGCTTTAATAAAGGTTTCAGTAAGTGAAATGGCAATTTTGGGGAATGGTATTGTGAAAAGAAAAGGGGAATTGACAGCCAATCGTGAAGTTACCTGGAAAATAAGCCATTAAATAAAAGGTGCATACATTGCACGCGCCCCCGCGTTTCCTCATAAGATCGAATCAAAATTTTGGGATTAAGGTGGGAATGATTATTTGATATTAGGACTTGTAATATTATTAAATGAGGTAGGCGGTTTAAAATAATTAAAACGGAAAAGTAGTCAAATTACGCGATTCTGTTTTTTTCTGTGTTTTTTGTTCATTATAGATTCTCGCTTAATTAATATTATCTAAATTGTTGACATTTAAGTTCTATTCTTAATAAAGTCATTTTAAAGAATCAAAAATGTCTATTCCTTTAAAAACCCCTACACCCCCCAGCCCCGCTGACAATCAAAGAAAATCACCATAAGGGGCATCACTTTGGGGTAAAATTTTTAAAGGGGGCACTAGCTTTTGGATCTAGTTCCTTTTGAAAAGAGTTAAAAAATTTCAGCATTCTTTTTACTTGCTTAAAATTTGAAATAGTGAAAACTTTTTGGGCATTACTAAAAAAGATGAATCAAAAGTGAAATTTTAGTTTAAAAAAAAACCTTTAAAATTTCTAAAAAGAATAAATTTTGAGAAATAACTACAGATTTGAGAATATAACATAACCTGAAAATATTTAAAAGAAAAAATTCAGAATTTTTGTATGTTTCATTAATGGAAACACAAATAATTTTAATGCAAAACAGAGAAAAAAATAGAGACAAAGGATATTGAAGGAGAAAAAGGTTTTTTTAAAGATATCATGAAAAATCAAAATATAAGCAAGTTAGTAATTGTATAGTTAAAACTATTCTTCAAAATGGTTAAATAACTAAAATTTGTATACAATGAAGAACAAAATATCCTATAGTTAAAATACATTAAGACTATTAATGTATTTTAGAATTTTGTAATTATTTTGCTGAAAAAAAATACATTTTATCTCTATTAAAGTGGCTTAATTTTATTTTATAAAAAATTTTTAAAAAATTTTGTGAAATATTAAAAATTTGCTTCAAAATTAAGTTAAAAAAAAGGATTTATTAATTTATTTGTTTTCTTTTCCATAAATTCAATAAGAATTAAAAAATGTACCTTAATGCCCCTTTTTAAAAACAATATTCATATTTAAAAAATAACATGGAATTTATTAAATTATTTAAATTTTCTACTAAATCAGATTTTCTAGGCAAAGGATTATCTGAATACATACTATTTAAATACATTATTTTACAATAAATAATTTATTTTCTGCAGCTGGCTGGATTGGTTGGTTTTTTGCGGGCCCTTTTTCCCCCCCTAAGTGGCGGGTTCATCCGGCCCAAGTCGGGGGTTTTCGATGCAAAAATCGGGGGGCGGTCGTATTTATTATTGGCTTTAAAAAAGATCCTGAGGTTGAGGCTTGGGTGCCCTTGGCAAAATTAAATTTGGACATTTTCCCTCTCAGTGGTGAAGGAAACTGGGCATAAATTTAACTGGCCCTAGGGTGCTGCAAAAAGAGATACATTTCCCGGGGTCAGTCTGAAACGGTAAAAAACTAATGAACCCCTTGTAGTAAAATAATTTATTTTGTTGATGTATTTTCTTAAAAAATTGGGACTAATATTCAATTGATTCTGATAGAAGCATTGTTTTAAACATTTCTTAAATCCCGTATTTCCTTTAAACATACCAAAAATTTTAATTTTGTTAAATTTTAAAATTTTGGGAAAAAAATTTTTTTACGAAAAAAACAGGGTAATTTTGGTGGGAACACCCGGGGAAAGATTAAAATTTTATGTATATTATTTTGCCTTCATTTTAAAAAAATTATGACGGTATTTATAACATTTGAATAAATCAAAAATTACATATAAGTTTGAAAGGTACGTCATTCTAAGTATTAGTTAACATGTTACTATAAATAGGCTTAAAAGCTTGATTACAAGTGAAGCCGATTTTAAAGTACTTTTTACATAAGGCATTTTTCTAAAGACTAGTTTTAAGAGTTTCTGCATAAGTTCTTTCTAAAATCCATTTATTAAATTGTTAGTGCTCTGTTACATGCTCTTATTTTGCAATTTTTACAACGGTTCCTTTTTCTTTCTGAAAAGAGAATATTACATTCTTTGCTCGCTTAAATAGTTTCAAAAGGCAGACTAAAAGCGTTTTGCCTGAAATGCCGAAACACCCTTTAAACCCTTTCCAAGGGGCCCAGCCTTTTTAATTTTTTTTCTGAAATTAGAAAGTTAAAAATAAAAAGTATAGTAAAAAAATGGAAAAAATTTTAAAGAATATTTTAGAACCTTTGCTTGTGGTAAAATTAAAGCAAATATTCTTACATCAATGCAATGTTACTCACCAAAATAAATCCTCTTTATTTACTTTTCATTATCCTTATTTGTGTAATTTTTTTAAAGGTATGAATA
>BMAV01019693.1:0-12781 GCA_019973955.1 Trichonephila inaurata madagascariensis | reverse complement strand
TATGTAAATTTCTTTTTTAAATTAAAAGTGGGTTTACGTAAATACACTGGTATGAAAATATTAAACAGCGGCTTAGCTACCTTTGCACCAGGTGTTAAAAGTGTGATACGGGCCCCAAGCCAAGAACCCAAAAGGGGAAAACAAAAATCGTAAAACACTAATCCCTTTTCCTAAAAGGGGCCCCTTTAAGGGAAATTTTTAAAAGGCCCTCTAAAGACTCAGTCAATGATTTTAAAGGAATTTTTTCGGGAATTTCCCAAACTACTAAACCCTTTTTTTAAAAATTTGGTACAAAAGATGCTTTTTTTAATAAATTAATAAATTTTTTTAACCTTTTTTTTTTCATAAAAAATTAAAAAAAAAAAACTCATAAGATAGGTATTCAAGCATTATTCCGTGCTGTTTTAATTTTGCTTGTTTTTCTGAAACCTTACTATTATTTTTTTCAAACTTTTGCAAACAACGGCATACAGACAATATCTAAATGATGGATTACAATGGAGAACACGTTGGAAACTGAAGGCAGACGAGTCCATGAGGATTCAGCGTTCCGACGTAATTGATTCAATGTGTCCTAAAATATGTTTTAAAATGATGGAACCAGGTGAGACCAGCAGTATCAAAATTTTAAGGGCCCCCAAAAGCCACCCCCGCTTGAATGACCCCATATCTTTAACTGCAAGAAAAGGGGGATAACAGCTTTAAATTCGTAAAAAAGGGTTTTCCGCTTCCGATACTTTAGTTTGAGATATGTGTTGGCATATGAAAAAACCATGACCGACATCATCCCTACAACTTGTGAAAATGAACCCACTGGGGGGGTAATGAAAAGGCTTCTCAAACTTCAATTTTTGACCCAATATTCAATTATAATTTTCCCCCCCCCGGGCAATAACACAACGGGTTTAATTCAAAATACACTTTGACACCAAAGCTCTACGGTTTAACCTCTGAAGGCACGACGTATATAAACCTTCACTCAGCCGGTTAATTGCCCAAGACATATATATATATACGTATTTACAAAGCACGCTGTGCACTGATATCCATAAAATTATTCCGAAGACTTTGGAATGCAATGAAAGGCCCCTTACAGTGTTTGCGAAGGATTTACTTATTTCTGAGGATTTGCTTTTATACATGTTTATTCCTTTTCTCTTCTCCCCCAGTGCATCATATACGCGCGCTTACGTGAAAAAGGGGGGCGGTGGGGAATGAATCGCGAAACCCTTTAAATTTTCTGCATTTAAAGGGGAAAAAATTCCATAGAACGTATAAATTTCAAAATAAGATTTAAATTTTTTGTACATAATTTTATATAAAAAGGGCCCCTTTGGGGGTTTATTGGTAATTATTAAAGTTGCTCTTAATTTAATATTGTTCAATTATCTATAAAATACATTTTTTGAGCAGTACAGATACATTTATAAGTGTATTATATCAGAGTAACCTGATTTTTTTTTTATTATCCCAAAATGTATTTTGTTGTTTACTTTTTTAAATTAATTTTTTTATAATGATCTTTTTTTTTTCGATAAAACTTGGGATGGGGCCCCACAGTTTGAAAAAAAGCTGTGGTAATGTGTTGATTGGGCCCAAAGGTGTGTTTTTGGGTTTTTCTTATATAGTTGCACGTTTTTTCAAAGGACCTTGGGGTCCCAGAAGGTATGGGATGAGATTTTATAGAACCTTGTTTGAGATTTTTTAAAAGGGAAATTTTTCCCCTTTTTCTTTTTTATGAACGATATCGCTCATCTACGGGGAAAGGGGGGGGGGCCTATGAATACCTCGAGACTGAGGATATTTATGAGGGAGTGGCCTGAAAATTTTTTCCCAGACATAAATAAAAAAAACCGTAGATCAAAGGTAGCCAAAAGCGGCCCCCCAAAAAACAAAAAGAAAAAAAAAAACAAAAAAAATTCCTCTATATTTGCGTCAACATGTGTTTAAGTTTTTTTTGCAAACACATAAACAAGATTAAATATAGGTGTAAACTGATTGATGCTGATGTTGCATGCTGTGATGAAAAATTTCAAAAAGGGCCAAAAATTCCGGGATTTAAAAATAAATAAGACAAATTGCGCAGTTTTATTTTTAATAAACTTTTTACAAGTACAAATTGGTTAGGTTAGGTTTAAAAAAAAAATGAGTAGCTTAAAAACATATAATTCTAAATAATTATTAAACAGTCAGAAACTATACAAATTTTGGGTTTTTTTGAATTGGGGAAGCTTTTGTCATCCGCATTAGGTTAGTTTTTGAAGATGCCAGTAAAATTAAGATGCTTTAGGTGAGTATTACTTAATTTTGAGCGATATGGGCGATTGTATCCTAATATATATTATAAATGCGAAAATTTTTTTTGGATGTTTTCGTCTTTTCCCGAAAAAAACAACTAAAGGTTTTTTAAAATTTGAAACTTTTAAATGATATTGTTTATAAATCAGAAAAACCCCCAAAGGGATATAATTTAAAAAAGAAAATTTTTAAGGTCCAAAATATAACGATAATTCCCAAGTAAGTATAAAACAATTCTCCCTTTCGCAAAAAGCCCGCGACAGCATAAAATCTATTTTTTATGTAAAAGCCATTATTGCCAAAATGGGCAAAACAAAAAATATAAAAAAAATTGATAATTGCACGTTGTAATGATGTTTGGTAGTAAGAAATTCATCCCTTATATCAAAAAAATATTTTATCGCTATTGCCCATACCATAAATACGAGTACAATAAAATTAAAAATTGCACGCTTTTAAGCACTTTTGGGTAGGGAAAAATTTTTAAAAAAAATTTGAATGTAAGTGATAAACCGTATTTAATTTCATCATTTGGACAAATTTTCAACTTTTTTTGTGGTTAGTAGTTAAATATAAACCACAGTTTTACCCGAATAAGCAGGATTGTTTTTTGGTAAAAATAATAACTGCCGAAAAATGGCCCCTTTTTGGGAAAAGTAGAAAAAAACACCCCATACTAAGAATTATGCCGCGCGAAAGCGTAAGTCTAACCCTTTTCCCCAAAACTCTTTTTAGCTCGAGCCAAAAAAGGGGAAGGTGAAACGCCCCAAAAACCGAACCGCGAAGGGTTCGGGGGAGGAGAGGGGCCCCACAGAGCTGCTGGGGATACCAGAGCGCCCCAAACTCGGCCTTCGACGTCATGCTGAATATCTGGACCAACGGGCTCGGGGACACTTTGAACAGTTCCAAACTCGGGCGGGCTTCAGCAGACGACTTTAATGGGGTCCAGAGAGATACAGAAACCAGGGAAACAGCTGAATTTTACAAAATTTTCTGTTGCTGAAAGAAAACACAACAGCGACGCCCAATTTTCCCCAAGAAACACGGGGGGGATTTGATAAAGCTGCATTTTTAGTACAGACGAAACTCTTGATTACGAAAGCCCAAAATTTATAAAAAAAAGAAGCGATGAGAAACAGAATAAAGAATGCAGATTTTTCTCGCCTTAAAAAGGAAAGATGAATCTTCAGGGCATGTGTTGTTCGGGGGGGGGCCCCCTTTCCCTTTAATAGATGAGCCAGTTGAACCCCCTTAAAGAACTTTTCTTTTTGAAATAGATCGTCTCGCCGTTTTCTAAAAAAAATAAGAAAAAAATAATACATGCTTCCATAATGACATCTTTTGGGGGGGATAACATTGTTTCGATGCAGGGGGTTTTGCCCCCACTTTCAAAAATCCAAGGTCAAATATACCACCCCAATTTCCTTTTTTTTTCCTGCTACCAATACGCAACCAAATTTTTTAAGTTTATTTCATGGGGGATATGAAGCCCGTTTAAAAGGCGTTCTGGGGTACCGGGATAAGGTGTGGGAAAAAAACAAAAAAAAAAATACAAGCTCTTTCATGATCACAAAATTTTAGTGCATGAATTTAAAATGGCTATAGATAGAGTGACAGGATAATTGGGTGGGAGGAAACACCCAGATCGTGTACTACCGGGGGAATACGAAAGACAATTCCCAAAACCCCGACCACAAATGAAATAGCTGCCGTAGGGAGTTAGGGAGCGAACGAACTGCGTCTCCGTACACGTTATTCAGGCGCACGATGGCCGGCTTTTCCAGTTCCAGACACTCATAGATTTTTTTTGACGCCTTTTCGAGTAACCGATAATTTTTTGGGGGAAGAGGGATACAGTTTTGATATTCCTCAGATAAAACCCCTTTACAAAAATGCCCAAAACCAAATAAAAAAACTTCCTTTTCAAAGACTTTTTGCATTTTCATATGATGGTTCGCCCCAAAAATTTTAATTTATTGCTTCGATGAGACTTTCTTTTATCAGTTTTTTTTGGGGCATGTACGTCAAAGGGGAGAGTGAGCGTTTAAGGTTTATTGCCTTGAACCAAACGAAACGAGAGCAAAAAAATATACAATTTACAAGACGCGATAAGAAATGATGGGGATTTAGATCCAAATATATATATATAACTTGGGTCCAATGGAAATTCCCCCATCATTTTGTAAAAGCGCGAGATATCTTAAAGAATGCACACGAAGCGTTCCATACGGGCCAACTACGGATTTTGATCTGAATTACTAGACATGAATCCTCCTGGGCCGGGAAAACAGTAGAGGCCTATTCCAGGTCAAAATTCAACGGATAGAATGACTTAACTCAGAGTATTTAAAAAAAGTTCAAAAAATTGCCTTTCTTAAAAAGGAAAAAATTTTTGGGGTATGAAGTGCCTATGTACTGAGCGAGGGCAAAAAAAATTTTTCCCCACGTACTTACGCTGTGGTTGACGGAAAATTTACCCCCCAAAAAATTGATGAAATTTAAGGTGATATCCCAAACCCAGAAACTGATCGGAAGTCTAGATACTGTAACCAAAAAAATATGATTCACGATCCCTTTGGGCACTAAACCGTCATCCCCAGCATAAAAATGAAAGTGTCCCAAAAAATATCCGGGGGTTTTTTAAAAGATACTAAAACCCAATGAAAAGGCCCACTTGTACACAGATCACCAGAAGATGGCAAGTTAACCAAAACCTTTTGGTGGAATACAGGAAATATTGGTTGACACAATAGCGGATTGTCCCATATTCCCCCTTTTCCACAAAATTTTTAAATGCCATATAAATGTAGAGTTCTGCAATACCGTACAGGCGATAAAATATATTTGTAAATATATAAAAAAAAGGTAGTGACCAGGCTTTTTTTTAACATCCGAAAAGGGGAATGTTAATATTGACCCAAAAATGGGGTAAAAACATTTCGAACTTGTCGATGTGTTAGTAGTAACGAAGAGCGTCGCGAATTTTGGGGTCTGCCTCTGCATGAAAAACCCCCAACAGTCATTCATCTTGGTTCATCTCCCAATGGAGGGGTTTTACTTTACTGAAAACAATTTTAGAGAGAGAAGGGCCCAAAAACCACCTAAGACACCTAACTGCATTTTTCCCTGCTTTCCAAATGACGAAAAACATTATTTTATGTTGACGTACCCGCACTACGGAAGATGTTGAAAAATGAAAATGTACAGTCGAAAACGGGCCGGTGTGAAGGCAGAGATGCTCTGGGCGAACAGTGACGTTATAACCCCGAATGTTCTTTTGCGAACTGGAATGTAATAAAGGGGCCCCCCCCAAACTTATCTGTTGTGGGCCCAAAAACTTGAAACTTGCAAGGGGGAGAAGTTTGGGGGTTTTGGGGAAAATGGCCAGGGGTGCCAAATAAGGAAAAAGGGCCCTACTGGTGCTTTTTCGCAAATAAGAGAGCTATTTAAATTGATATGTATTTTTGGTTTATCCGATCCCCTTTAACTATATAAGTATAAAGTTGGTTATCGAGGATATCTTGCACAGATTTAAAAGGATATCAAATCAACAATGATTATGTTTGAATGAAGCGTTGAGACATATAGGGGAAAAAATTTGGATTTCGGAAAGAAATTGTCCGACTTTGGTATGCCCACCACAGCCCCGGGGAGAGCTGTCAACCGATTTGATTAAAGAGCTGCTTATAATACCCCAAAATTTTATTCAGGTCAGGAAACTGAGTCACGCCAACAAAATATTAAAAACGAGTTGAGTTTTGGGTGAAGGTGGTTTTTTTTTTTTTTTTTGATGCTTCGGGGGGGTACAGGAAAACCCTTTTTTACTTAATTTTTTTCTAGAAAAATTTTTGGGACCGAAAACTTTGGGGCCAACGGGCTTCCTCTGGAATCACTGCAACATTCCCGAGCGGTGGGTGGAAAGCACCCCCCGGTTTTTTAAATTACCTTTTAATCGGGCAAGCGAAAAAACCCCCCAACGTGAACATCAGTAAGAACAGTGCCCACGGCCCCCCTGTTGCAACAATGTAAGCTGATCGTGTGGGACGAATGCACTATGTCACACAAACGCGCCATCGAGGCGCCTGATCACTGTCTGAAAGATATTCAAAACAATCGAAAGTTGGTGGGTGGTGTGGTAGTGTTATTGGCAGGGTATTTTTTAGACAGACTTTACCTGTTATAGGAGAGGCACCGCAGCAAAAAAATTAAAGCATGTCTGAAAGTATCATATCTGTGGACCAAAGTTGAAAGGCTTTATCTTTTCCACTAACATGCGAGTCCAGTTATTCAGCGATGTTGATCAGGGGCATACGCTCAAAAAATCCTAGAAATTGGGAAGGGCCCTATAGACCGACAAAAAAAGGTATGGTTTTTTCCCCACACCAATTTTGTCATGTGGAGTTGAACACGAACTCATTGATTAAGTTTTTCCGAATATGCAACAATATATTCTCGACGATAAATGGTTGTGTGAAAGGACTTATTTGGGACCAAAAAAGAGGGCTGTTTGGGAAAAAAAATAAAAAAAAACTTGGGGGAAATAGCCGCGAAACATCGGTGAAACCCATTGAACAGTCCCTGCCCTCCGGGTGACACTACGAGTTATTCCGTGGAGTTCCTGAACTTTTTTTATTTTCTGGGGGCCCTCACATAAGTTGGGAAAGGAACCCGTTTTTTTAATGCGCAAATTGGGCGTGCCAAGATTATAAAAGGTACCGGTTTAAATACCGAACTAGGGCCCCAGGAAGGGCCACAATCTTAACTGGGAAACCGGGAGAAATCTTCTTATACCACGCATCCCAATATACCCCAATTTAAATTCCATTTAATTTTAAACGCCTGCAGTTCCCCTAAAAGTTGCATTTTCAATGACTATCAACAAAAACGCAAGGCCAAACCTTTTAAAAGGGAGCAGGTAATTTGGGTAGCCCATGTTTTTTCCCCCGGCCAGCCTACGGGTTGCTCACGCTGTTTTTTAAAATTTCAATATTGATGTTTATGCTGAACAAAAAAAACGTTTAAGGAAATTTTTAGGAGGTTTTTGCAATAGCTACCAAAAAATTTTGCATTACCATCAATCATCATATTTCATCCGTACATCTATCAACACAAAATATAGGATTTATAATACCTATCAGTGAGACCATCACAAAAATACTAGTTTCAGTTTACATACATTAACAATATAGAACAAAAGGGTCTCTAAGTAAATCTGTTGTCTTTTAGCCTTCACGACTAAACCGCGAACCAATTTTTTATGAATTTTGGTATAAATAGAGAGGACCTTAGAGAAGAAAATAAACTACTGAAGGATAATCCTGCGCAGAGAATTCGTGGCACCAATTATATTAAAAAATTATATAATATATATTAATTTTAAATAAAATTAATTTAATAAACCTTAATTTTTTTGTTAAATATATGGGGTTTTTAGTACTTTAACAGAAATTTTTTAGCACGAAAAAATCATACCTTCAGTTTTGTTTAAAAGATTTTCACTGCATGTAAATTTTCTATAAACTATTTTAATGATCCGAACTTTTAAGATTCCTTAATGCTATTTGTTTATCTAAATAAAATAAAAATGGATGTTTGTATGTATGTATGACCCCGCTTCACTCCAACACTGTTCAACGATCACTATAAAAATTTGGGGTTATATGTATTTTTATGGAGAAAGTTTTGTGTTTTCTTCTTCGTTGCAGCTCCCCACCAGTGGGGCTACACTATCGACTTCTGCACAGTTCAATCAATTGCCAAGTTGCCAACCCTTTACTCTATCGCCAAACATTTCGCTATGTTTCATTGAATCGCCGTAAAATTTAGGAACGGCGTTGCTATGTATACAATTTTAACAGAATAACAACAGAAAAATAATATTAACGTATTACACTTCTATATATAAATTATTTTTCACTATTTAAGCATTCATTTCACAAAATTTGTAGCAATGTTTTCTTTTTTCTGAGCAGAGATCAGCTTAGGAAGTTTTCAAAATCGACCTACAAGAGAGTTAAGGGGTTATAAATTAAAGAAATCATTTTTATCAGCTATTAGATCTACAGACTTAAAATTTAAAAATTTTTTTGTTTTTTGTTTAAAAAGCTTTTTACGTAAGATTTTAAAAAACTTTTTTCCCAATCTGTTTGTTTAATTTTTTTAAATTTACCCCGAAGAACGGGTATACCAGCTAGTTATGTTTATAAAAGAAAAAATATTATTCACAAATATGTTGATCCAAACCTACAATAATATTTAAAAGCAAAATCGCGTAAATTGGGAGAATTGCTTGTTGGTCCAACACTTCCTAAAATTTCACACATAATTCAATATTACGATTATTGTAGTGATTCAATTAAATGTATTAAAAATAAATTTGAATTTTTTTTAAATTTGTCTGAGACAACTGCATTTTAATAAAACTCTAAAGAATTGGTATTTATTATCTTTTGGATTTTTCAATAAGTCTTCACGTGCTACTGTTACAACTCAGCCGTGCAACAATGTGGCACACGTGCCAGGGGTTGGCCTTCCCTGATCTATGTAGATAAGAAAAAAGATATATTTATCCTGCAAATACGCAACAAATGACAGTACAACTACAGAGACTCAAAAGTAAACCGCGTTCTAATCCCCAATATTCATTTAAATAACATTTATTGAAATAACTTGATTCTACGATTTCCCATTTGTGTTTAAATCGCTTGTGAATAGAAGTTTCAATGACTTTTGCGAGGAAAACGAAATACTTTTGTCAAAACATTTATTTTAAAAAATATATAATTTCCTTACGAATTCAGATAAAAACTCCAGTTTTTAGGGGCGTGCCTTATTTCCTTTCTTACTGAACTGAAAATTGAACAAATTAAATAACAAGAATATAACACACTCACAGTATGTCGTCTAACAACTGAACTCTCTCTTGAGCACTGAACTACAAAATACCGTGCTAAATATACAGCGCATGTTTCTGCGCGAGTACCAATCTCTGTTACTGATTGCTAAAGGTCACTTTCGTGTAAATCACGTACAGCTCTTGACGAATGATAGGATGGGGAAAATGAACACTTCGTATTTTATTTTATAACCAAAAAGTAAAGGATTATCATGTAAAAATAATTATAAAATTGAATTTTTGTTCCATTAATCAATTTTTAATAATAAGAAATTTGTTGTATTGATAACAATAGCTACTCTCGCTTAGGGTTATCACACAATCGAGACCTAGAAAATACAAACAAGTTTTTGTTAGGCGATGCTTAATCTCAACAGATGTATAGTGTATTTATTGATATCATTTTACAAAGATCTTAACAAAAGTAATGAAATTTTAACAAGTGACAGATTGCGATCTCTTGAATGTGAACACTATTACTGAAAATTTCAAAAATATGCTTCCCTTTCTTCGACGGAAAATTCTTCTAAATTAAAAATATGGTCTTATAATTAAAGGGTTTTATTTAATTTCTTAAATAAAACCCCTTAATTATAAGACCTTAATTATAGAAATAGTATTTTCTCTCTGAGAATATCACGATTTTCAACACGAGGCATCGAAAGTAAGTTGAATTCATTATAATGTTTACATATTAAAAATGCACACAAAACACAAAAAATAAAGGATAAACAAAAAAAAAACCTTAAGAAAATTAATTCTGTGTGTGAACATTTTAAAATAAACTGAAATGTAAGACTATTTTAATAAGAGGAACAGTTTTTATAGGTATGTGCAATGCAAAAAAAAGGAAACCCAGAAGAATGTATCGGACATTGAAACACAGGTGATGATGGCGATCTCGCAAAAAATTTTAAAAAAAATCCTTAAGATTTTTAATTTAATTTTGAAGCGTTCTTCATATCTGGCGGTATGATATATCACCTCACTTCTATTTCTGAATGTGAAGACATTTTTCTTTGTGTAGTTTTATTGGAGGCCATTACACATTTTAATTATCATAAAGTATTTATATTTTACTTTCTTTAAAATTTTTTAGTTCTTTAACAAAGTGTTTTTTTAAATGAAAAAAAAAAAGTATTCTTTTCGACAGCTTTTTGGTTTTTGGAAATGAATTAATATACTTATTAAAGAAATTTAAAAAGGAACGCATATATTGTTCAAGACAAAATAAAAGCAATGAATAAAAAGACGAATGCAAATAGTGAAAGCCAAAATTTTATTTTTTTTAAAAGGGTTGTTAGGCTTTTGGAAAAATTTTGAATTATTACAAGTCTCTATATTTTTGATATTTTTAAGCTATTGAAGCGCAAGTTTAAATCCCAATAAAAAGAGGCATAAAAGTCCGGGGAATTAAAGTCATTTTCCCAAACTTTTATTGTCATTCGCCCAGTAAATAGTGTCGAAACCTCTCAAGCCCGTTTTTTTCAAAGCCATTCGTCATCCAGCCATAAAGAAAAAAGTCACATAGTCGGGAACGCTGTTAAAGGCACAAAAATCAAACCAAACCTTGGGGGGCAAAAGCGTTGAGGGCTTTATTGAAACATTTCCATATATATACAAGGGGAAAATCTTTTCCTTGGGATGAGGCGTCCAAAGTCAGCGAAGTGTTGAAAAGGTAGATCAGGGGGATGAGGAAAAAAAAAGTGGGCGGTATGAATAAAAAGAAAAAAACTATCAAAAAAAAAATTACGACTTTTAAAACACATCTAAAAAACTAATTTTTTTGAATTTGATAAAAAATTTCCCGAGGTCAATTTTTTTTCAAAAAAACTTCTTGACGTTACAAAAATTTTTTTTTTTCTTTTTTTTTTCAACAATTGCATTTTTTTTAAATCATTTTAAAAAAACTTTGATTTTCGGGGGAAAAATCAGCCATTAATCAGATTCGATCAAAACACCATCTGTCGTTTTTCCCAAAATTTTTTAAAAATTTGTTGGGGGATGCAGATACGAGATTTCAGGTCAGAACAGCAACTTCTTGTATATCCTCAATTTACCCCCCCCCCTTCTCCCAACCCACCCGGGGGTTTTGACCTTCAAAATTTAACGTGCATCGCCCTCCAC
This sequence comes from Trichonephila inaurata madagascariensis, assembly GCA_019973955.1. Taxonomy (NCBI): domain Eukaryota; kingdom Metazoa; phylum Arthropoda; class Arachnida; order Araneae; family Nephilidae; genus Trichonephila; species Trichonephila inaurata. Next base: position 1,461 of record BMAV01019693.1, on the reverse strand, counting down.
ACGGGGGACCTTCGCATAAGTTCAACTCTTAACACCTGACCACAGGTCGTTCCTGACCACCGGTTTCGGGCCATCCCCTCTTTGAGGACATTAAAAAAATTGGTGGAACAGTGAAACTGAATGCACAGAGATTCATAAAAGCTTTTAAAATTTTCCCAGATAGATTCAGGATAATGGGTTTCTTTTACTGATTTAAGTATTCACAGCACAATTTTTAAACCTTTTTATGTGGTTACCAGGGGTAAAAATTTTTAATTTCTGTGTATAAAGTATTAAAAAATGTTAAATTTCACTGAAAACAGTTTCTTTCTTCCTAGTTCTTCATTTTTTGCAAAAATATAAATTTGAAGTTTTGACATTTTTTTTTTCAATTTAATTTACTTAATGAAAAAACTACATATTTTTATTTTTCTTATAATTATAATTCTTTGTCGTTTTTTCCCTCCCTCTAAAAACGTGTTGTCAAATTGTTAATTTATAGATTTACATTTTCAAAAACCTTCATAATTTTTAAAGAGAAGCCCTCGCAACTAGAAAAAGCGAAAAAATTATCCGAATCAGAAAAAAAAAATGAAATTTTTACAGTTTTTTTTAAGGTACGAAAATTTTTTAAGGTACGAAATATGGTATTGAAATTTTAAAACTATTTCATATATTTGAAAATATGATCAATTAGTAATACGTTTTTTGTGTTGGTAAGTTTAGCTTTAAAATTTGCATTAAAAGGAAAAAATTTTTTTAACTCAAAATTTAATTTTAAACCAAAAAAAAAAAAGAGTAAAAAATTCCAAGAAATTTATTTATCAAATGTTTGTGTTTCCTTTCTTTTCTTTTCTTTAACCAATTGGTCAAAATATAAATCATTCTTTCTTTTTTTTACTACTTTTAAAAAATTATATGCAGTCATAGTAATTTTTTTTAAAAAACTCAAGACGTGTATCAAAATCATTTTTTTCTCTGAAAAATTTACTGTTTGTTGGCTTCTTTAATTTCTAATTTTACTTACGATTTTGTTTTTGTTCCTTTATAATTTAATGTCGCTGTGAAGCCTTATTTCTCAATAAAACATTTTTAAAAATGGCACTTTCATAGTGCTTTTACTTTGCGTGTGCTTTTTTTCCCTTTTCTAAACTATGTCAATAGGGTTTCATTCCGAAAAATTTTCCGCCACCCCATGCGCCCCGTTTTTTTAGTGCTGGATCCCCAAAGGGGGAATCCCAATAACATTCATTCCTTAGAAATACTTATTGAAAAAGAAAAAAAAACAAAATATAGAAAAAAAAGGAAATGTAGCCTAGCCCTTCAAATGTTGCTGTAAAAATCGTTCTCTTGGAAACAGAAAAAAAATTTCTCCCGCAAATTCAGTTCTTTACTTTTAAAGCTCTTCTTTTTGCTGTTTATTCTGTGGGGAAAATCGTTTTTTAAAGACGTGACATTTCATCTATCGATAAAAAAAAGACC
>BMAV01019692.1:49332-67448 GCA_019973955.1 Trichonephila inaurata madagascariensis | reverse complement strand
ATAAAAAAAAATTGGATCACTAATTAATATTATTAATGAGAAAATTATATTAAAAATTAGATTAAAAATTTTTTTAATAATAAATCAATACTTTTTTAATTGCCTTTACATAAAGTGCTCATAACATGTTGATCTACTTAAAATATTATTTTGAGATACATTCTTCGAAGTATGTGTAAGGAATGGGGTTCCACGAAAACCCTTCCAAGTTCTTAAAGTTCCACGAAAGTACCTTCACGTTCTAGGGCAGGGGTGTCCCAGCACTTGGTCCCCCGGTACGTAAGTTGCGGCCCACCGACTCTTTTTAAAAAAATTTTAAATATCAGATTTTTAAAGTTTTTTTTGTTTTGAAATTTATTTGAGGGGAAATTTATGTATCTACAATGTACTTGCCTGTTACCTGTTCTTGTTTTAAAATAAATCCTTTTTGATAATAGAAATGTCCTTTAGATTAAAATAGATTTATATTTCATCAAACAGTTACATTTGATTTTACTATAGTAAATTACTTTTTTAATAAACTTAGAATTGCACTATGCATATCCTTTACTATGGATGGTACACGATTCTCTGTGTGCGCGACTTTCATTTCTCCTCCTCTTTTTCTGTTTGGAGTGCCCAAAAAGCAAGAGGCATCCAGAGATGTTTTTTAAAGTTTAAAAAATATATTCAGGACGGTAAAGATAACTACAATGTATACTTAATCGTTTGCGAATGACAGCACTATCAAATTTCAACAATGAGTAACGAAAGATCAATTCAATAGGGACACCGTAATTTTCAAGAAAATGACAACTGTAATATTTCAAACATTATTTGATCATTGCATTATTATATTATATAAACATTATTATATTATCTATATGTCTGGTATACATGAAAAATAATGAAAGCAATAATAATAATTCATTCTGTTTTAAATTTTCTCTCCAATAAATGTTTTTTTAATTTCCAAATCTGATATAAAGGTACATATTTGTATGTGTAGCCCGCGAGATTATAATGTTTTTCCGAAGTGGCCAACAAGGTCATTTGGGTTGGACACCCCTGTTCTAGGGGTTTTATGAGGTGAAAAAGTTTGGGAACCACTGCAATACGCAACCCAGCAATATTTTGGAGATTATTTTCAAGAATTCCCAAAATGTTCTGCATGGAGTTCGTTATTATGCACATGAGATAGTGAAACCTATTTCCAGCGGAAATGCGAAGGTTCAGCGTTCTGGTAACGGTGACAAGATCCATTGTTTTCAGTCGTTGGGAAAAAAAGGAGCATTCGATATTTCGTTGCTATTTGCTTCGGTGATGACGTGATTGATTGTTCTGTGGAAAGTGAGATCGAATTCTTCCATGACTGTTCGAAGGACCGGAAATGCCTTTGGAATAGTACTTCTGAGTATAACTGATGCGACATAGGTTGAATTCAATTGCAAAATAATCGGTGTCTAATAATCAGGCCGGAAATGCTTGAAGAAATTATTTGATTTTAAAGAATGGTTTTCTTAAAATTTCCAAAACAAGTTGCTTTATTTGTCGTGTTTATTATACACTAGAGTGGATCGAATTTTTTTTTCTTCAGAAGTTCAAAACTTACCTTTTTCGGAAAAGATGTTCCCAGGTACATAGATGAAAGGAAAAATAACATTAAGGGGACATGGTACGATTTAAGCAAAAATTTTTAATTTAAGGATTTTCAAAAATTTTTAATTTAAGGATTTTCAAAATTTTTTGGTTGCCTCCTATATGTGTATACTATGTAAAACAGATTTTATGCTCAAAATTTCATAAAATGTTAGACATTTAATTTTTTAAGGAAAAACTCAAATTTTGTGAAGTGATTTTAAAATGCTACTCCTCCTACAAAATGTACGTACATGCATGAATTTGATTTATAAGTACGTCCAAACTATATATAACAAAGTTGGTATGGGTTTTGCGATAACTCGTTGTATTGTAAATGCTTCTTTTTATGAATCCTTATTGAAAATACCTTAAAAAATTGCGAATTCTAACTTCAATTATTTTTTAAAAAATAAGTATTGCTTTGATTCAAAAATGCATACCAGCTTTTGTTACATGTACTATTAACAATAGGTTAAAAAAAATTCAAAGCATTAGGCACAATAGAAAAAAAACCTTAGCATTTTAAATGAAGACAAACTAGTTATTTCACCTTTCTGAGATACAGCAGTTTAAAGTTTTTATTTGCCATAGAGAGGGATGTGAATAAAAATGAATGTAAATGCTATCATAATTCTGCGTTTTTTAAGTTTAAAGTTTTCAAATTTTGTGAGGTAATAGAAAAGTATGTAAAGAATAATTTAGGCTAGAAAAATTAGATTTGACTTTTTGACCGATTTTTGTCAATTGAATCGTACTGTGTCACCTTAAAAAAAATAATAATCGTAGTGCTTATGACCACACCATGGAAGTGAAAACTTTCGATTTATTCAGGGCGAGAATTCAATTGTTCGGATGTACTACGCTTTCTTTTACGACATTTTCGCATGCGGGCACTAAGCAATTCTCTTTTTCGTGCCCATTCGTCGGTGATTTTTTTTTCTTACACATTTTCTGTAAAGGGCAACGTTTAAATAATTATGCATTCTTATATTCCTTTAAAACCCGAATGATTTTTATCTTCAAATATTAAATTCTTCTGGTTATTAATACTATATGGACCCCAATGACATTGGGAAAAATAATAAAAAGATCCCCCCCCCCTGGAATGTAGACGGTACCCGCACGATTGTGTGGGTTAGGCGTTATCTGTGAAACAGGTCACCCATGAAATTTTACGAGTTACACATTTTTAGCTCTAAGTTGATAGAAGAAACAATCTTAATTCAACTAAAATTGTTACAAATAAGGCAATTATTAATGAAAATTAACTCTTTTATTAATTCATTATTTATTTACAGCAAAAATCTTTTGTTTTGTTTTTGACAAGTATAAATAACCACTGCATTTTTCACAGCATGTTTTCGAACTGCTTTCGTAGTTTTCAAATCTGCACTTGCGAGGCCTTGAAATGTCATCAAGCCTTTTATCTGCATGGATTATAAGCTACTTCTTTGCGGAGGAATTACCCGCTGTTATTCTTCATCATCAGTTAAAAACTGTTTTAGGGGTGGGAGGCTGATAACGCTTAACTATCTCTAACAAATTTAAAGCGATCCATTTTGATTCTTAAGGAAGTTTATTTGATATTACATCTTGTTTCAACAAAAAGAATCTGCAAGAGCTAAATCAATGTAATGAATGTTCAAAGACAGCGGGGGATCCAAAATTGTCTTTTCATTTCAAATATTCCCAAGTGTTTCTTCATCGCTCTCATCTGAACTTGATTCTCCTTCCAGTATATGCGATTCATATGTTCTGTTCGCAGCATTGTCATCGTCCCAGAGATCACTAATTTCTGATCTATAAGATTAATCTGATTTATTCATCAATTGAAAAATTTCTTCTGTGAGAATTCTTCTTCTTTTATACACCTGGATAAGTTTTTGGTTAAAAGTTAGCACAGTATTCCCTGAAAAATAGTAAAATGTATCAGAAAATTTTATATATATTATTTAAAAAATATATATATATTTAAATCACACCATACTAACTACCACCGGAAAACCCAGATTTTTTTTTGGGGGGGGGATATTAAGGAGAGGTTAAAAATGCCATACTCCTCAACAAATGTATGGAAAAGAAAATTAATTGCAAAAAAGACAGAAAAAAAAAAGGGACTCATCCATGGCGACCCCCAAGAAAATTTTATTAATTATAAACTATATATATTTCATTTTTATGGGGCTTTCATAAAAAATTTTTGAAAAAAAAAAAAAAAGTGGTGTCTTTTTTAAAATCGTGACCGAAACCCCGGCCCAAACCCCAGATGGAACCCCGAACAAAAAACCTTTTGGGTATTTATTGCTTTTTCATTTTTAAAAACAAATAAAAAAATTTGATCCAATTACAAATTTGATTTTTTTTTAGGGGGGGTAAAAGGGTGCGTTGTTTTGAAAAAGTTAATTTCCAGCTGAAAGTAAATCATGGACTAACCACCGTCTGTTGATAAAAAAGATACTTTAAACTTCTGCAAAAAACGTTCAATGTTGGATTCGGGATTTTTTTTCACGACTATTTCAGAAGCAAAATGTATAAAAATGTCAAAGATTGGGTTGAGGTTATACACTGGTGGGAAAACAACAACAATGTAAAATTTGAAGATGCCGGTTCGAAAAGGGGTCTGGGAAATGGGAAAAAGTAAGTCAGTAGAAACGTCATGCGGCAAATATCGGGAAAAAAACGTCAAACGGTGTGAGCGTCGCAAAACGCGTGATGTCGGCGCGCGCTGCTCAAAAAAAGGGAAGAAAAGAAGGACGGGCGCAATTCACCATATTCTCTGAAAGTGCCAGTGAGTCGTTCGTGGGCAGAAGAAATCACCTGGGATTTACCTGGAAGAATGATCGGGCTGGAGGGGGGGCGTACTGTCACCATGAGCTGCGAGTTCGGAATCAACAAAGTGTCGTTTCGCGCGCGGGCTTTCCCAAACCCCGGTACGCTTTTAAAAAGGTTTGGGTGGGGCCACCCGGGACGACAACTGCAGGGGATGCCCATATTTTCACCCTGCGGAAAAAAGTTCGACAGCAGTCGAAAGCCCATTTCTCGAAACTCACAGCAACAGGTGACAAGTGTAGCGGTTTACTGGGGCCCAAACCTTCACAAAGGGGCCTGTTCACCCCTGCCCTGAACGCTCCCCCGTTGGGGCTTCAAGCCACCGTTTACAGGGGGAAGAACAAAAAAACTGGACATCACCCAAGGGAGTCGTGTTCTCTTTACGGATGAGAGTCGGTTCATCCGAACGTTCTCCGCTTTGATTTGGAGAGATGGGCCCCTTTTTACCCCAGTAACATAAAGGAAAAGACATCGTTCGGGGGTCCTGGAGTTCTTGTCGGGGGGGCTTTATGCTGAACGGGGGAACTGGCTTCCCCTTTTCAAGAGGGTCTTAACCGGGGATCGCTATTGTGGGGGGTACCCTTTCCCCCTTCTTTCCCCATCTTTTTGGGGGCCATTGGCCCGACTTCATCTTTATGGATGACAATGCACTGCCCATCACCTCTTGCTGTTAGGGGGTGCTGGAAAGTGAAGATATCACACGAATGGATTGGGCCCGCTTTCCCCATTTAAATTCCATGCTTTTTGTGGGATGCTTTGGGGAGACGATTTCCACCTCACATCATCCGGGTACAACCAACAACTCAAAAAATGTTGATTGAGGAATGGGCACTCTATGAAATGGTGCACCAACCGGTTCTGAGTATGCGGGGCGGTGCAAAGCAACCATTGTAAAGGGGAGGGGGTATAATATTTGGAAATCTGCTTGTTGTTCTTCCTGTTGGATAGCAATCATGAGTCACGATACTATGCGTTCAATAAAGCTTGTTTTGTTTGATTCCCTACCGTATGCGTTTATTCCTTTTTTTAGCGCCGATCTTTCGTCATCCTTTACGTACATAATACTTTCCTCTTTTCAAATTTCATGTTTTTCAGATGATTTTTTGTGAAGTTATGGCAATAAACCCACCTGTTGCTTAAGTTTTTCACACCAGTGTTTAAAAAATATGGTATATCGATTTAAATGTCAATTTGTCTAATTATTTAAAAAAAATTTAAATGTAAATTACTTATGTAGATTATATTTATATAAATATATGTGTTTTTATGGTACCGTATATAACAAAGTCAACGTTAAGAAAATCTCAAGTTGGTAACCCATTACCCCTTTTCCATAATTCAATCATGTGCTTCCTTTCATACAATGTCGTCAATACCGTTGTGATAATACCTAAGTACGGAACTGAACTGAACTCAGTGGCGCAACAGCGCATGACAGCCAAGGCCTACTGTGCCTGTCTCAGTTTACGTAACCTTAGGTGCTGGGATGCATGTGCAGATGTTTCGATCAAGATATCAGTCTGACGCGAGCCCCCCAGTGTTAAGTTCCCAAGCAAGGAATGAAATGTTGAGTCGTGACCTTGCCCAGCCCGGGATTTGAACCCTGGATCTGTGGAGTGGAAGCGCGATACACTACCACTCAGCAATACGTAAGTACCGTTTATATAACTTATATAACGCTGCATACTATGTATGGCAAGGAAAACTTATGCCCTGAGAGCAGTTTACGTTGAGTGTTTTCTAAGAAAACAAAAAAAAAGGGCTCGTACTTTTTCACAATTAATGCTTTTATTTTCTCGTAATCTAGTAGTGGACATCACTAATATAAATCAAAATATGGGCCACTTCCTCGCCAATTATTTACATTAAAATTTCGGATTTTAGTTCTTTTGGTACATTTTTGGGCCAAAATGCTCTTTCTACTGAATCAAAAAATTTATCCCATGTTTCGTTTCTTCTTACCTTTTATCTCCTACATAAGAATAATCTTTTTTTTTTTCAATTCCTTTCGCTTGCGATCCTCTTCTTTCGTTCACTCGCTAGAGTTGAGTTGAAGTGGACTGCGTAACAGAGCGGTATTGTCCTGGTCATTTGATCGCCTTTCAAAATTATAAAGTCTGCCCTCTTCTTGTTGCTTTATAGTTGACACTCTTTCACGCAGGAATCTATAAGGGCCCGAATGAAAAGTGGACATGTTCAATAACAAGAATGGTTTTATTGGAAATCAAAAGAAATCGCTTTTTGGGTTGTAACACAGGTCCCATCGTTTCGGCAGCAAGTCTATGTCTTCGCTCTAGTAAGAACGTGAGTGATTCTTGTGAAATGCTGTCCAGTTTCCTTCACTTCATCGTCCAAATAGAAACGTAATACTGTCTTAAGTTGCCTAAAGGCCTAAAAGTCAGAGGGTGACAAATACAGACTCTACGGTGGGCGTTCTAACATTTCCCAAAGGATTTTTTTTTAAGTTGACTTGGTTTCACAAGAAACGCGTGGACGGACATTTACATGGAGAAACCATATCTTTTTCTACTCTTCTCGAAACCTTTTACTCCAACTGTTCTAAGACGATTGACCTAAATAGTGTTCGCCATATACTACCAATATCCGTCGATAGATGACCGCATTCAACTCACCTCCTGTGATCGGGAACCGTACTACCGCACGTTGTTCCGATTTGGGCGCATCCTTGTAAGGCACGACTTTAATTTCTCTTGATTTTTTCTATCTCTGACAGGTTTCACTGTTAAACGTCGTACGCAGTGTACTCTTCCTACCTTCCTTCGTGTCCCTCTTTGGTGGCTCTGGTATAGCGGCACTCATTCGGACGCAATCGCATATGTCCACTCTTCATTTGGGCAACCCTTATACTTAGTACAGTATCCAATTTTAGTCTAGTAGACTTAAAATATATAATTTAAAGTATTGAAAAACCATGTGCAGAGTTTCAAAATGGTTTAAACATTGAGGAGAGAGAGGATGTTTATACGTATGTCGCAGGAAAATGATGAAATTAGGAATTTCATCAAATCCCTAAGGGAGAGGATCGATTGACGGGAGATGTTAAAATAACGTCTCTTCAAGATCATTTCCCTGATAAAAGTAAGGGATTTGAACAAATCTCTGATCTGTTTCAGTGAAATGATGAAATAATAGTGTCAAGAGTTTAAAAGTGTTTATTTACCAAACAGGGTGAATTATTAAACATAGAAGTAAGTAATACAGCAATAGTTAATGAAATACAAATTATTGATTCGAAACTAATTAACAAATAATTCGAAAATTAGGCTGGTATTTTTTGATGAGTAACATCTTTTCTCTCGGTTGCTTACCCACTAAAATATCAATCCCTATGTTAATCCTATGGTGCCATTTTTTAAAGATATGGGGCTGATATTTAGGAGATCGATAGTACTACCTGTATGGTTAGGAAGTACAAGGACTTGACCCCCCAGGTGTCACCCCCGGACAACATTTTGCCAATGCAAATCCTAACTAATTCATCATTTCACTGAAACACTTCAGGGATTTGATAAATCACTTATTTTCATTAGGAAAATGACCATAAAAGAGACGGTATTTTAACATCTCCCGTCAATTCCTTATATACCTTAAGGATTTGATGAAATTCTTAATTTCGTCATATCCCTGCGACATATACATGTGTATATGTGTATAATGATTATATAGGTAGGTCGCTAGATAAGATATATCTATTGAAGATATGTGTTGTACAGGTAATTTATTATTAAGCAAATTCAGTGGCGCACACAAGGGGGTATCCTAGGGGTCCGGACACCCCTCATAGACCTTGATTTTTTTTTCGATTGGTTATAATCCCATGTGCATATTACGCAAATTTTAATTATGTATTTGTTATTAATAATTAATTTCATTAATTAATGCTAATTATTTATTCAATAATTAATTTTGTATTGTTTTTGTTCCCGAAAATCGACAAAATCAAAAGAATATGTTGGGAGGCGTAATGGAGCCTGATACCAAAATGGTAGACTTTCGACCCTGGACATCCCCCTTGAAAAATTTTTGTGTACGCTACTGAGGAAATTGATCTAGAATAATCCTTACATTTACCATTCAGTAATTTACAAAATGTTGTAATGCACGTGGCTTAAAATCTCTTTCATGTACGAATCCACAACGACCGCAAACGACTAATTTGAACAATTATATTTTTATTCCTCACCCAAATATCAGACACACCTAAATCAAAATTAAAAAAAATTCTGCACAAACATTATTTTTAAAAATACCCATTCAATCAGTACACTGTTTATTACCAAGCGAAAGGAAATTTTCCTACTCGGATGGAAAAAAGTTGTTCATGATTTTTCCAAGCTGCGCAACACAGTTTCGAAAAATGAGACAAAAAGATCTGATAAGATAGCGCGGCACCTAAATTGGTGAATTGCTGCCCTAACTGCTCCACTCTGTAATCATCGGCGCTTTGGGCAAATTGTGTGTGTGGTGGCGGTGGGAGGCACAGCGTATCCCACGCACAGTTCACTTGTAAAATCCATTTATTTTCCCTGTACTTGCATTGTCAGGGTTGACACCGGCCTGTGCAGTAATCACGTCATTAGCACGGTTGCCGGAGGTGGTTTTTTTTAAGTGAAAGATCGCGAAAGTGTTGATGAGTATTTCTCAGTGTAGTGCAATGTCTGCAAACACTAAGCCGATATTTTAAGGAATCTTTAAGTTTGTATTATAAGGAATAGGTATATATAGGTGCGTGTCTATGGAATAAGTCAATACCTACTTAGATCAACAAAGAAAAGTTTTATTTTAGCTACTTTTTATTAAATAGTTACATTTAATATAAATATGTATATACATAGGACAGAATCACAACATTAAGTGGCAATTAATTTTTATTAATTGTCATTAAAGTATCGTATTGTCATCCAAAACAAACGTGTATATAAAATTTCAGTTCAACTGAATCCTTTAAAACGTGAGAAAAAAACCTTTTCAAGTTTTGACACAAGTCGCCAAAAGGGTCGATAAAATGCCAAAAATGATGCCAACGTGGCTGTGTGTATTTGTAATTCTTTAAATAATTAGTTTTAATCAATTAATTTTTATTAATTATAATTAAATTACTGTATTATCATTCAAAATAATCATGTATATAAAATTTTAGTTCAATCGAGCGCTTTAAAATGTGTTTTATTAACGATTGAAAATTCCACGAAGATAAATAAATAAATATATAGAGAGTGTGAGCTAATAGTAGGAATTAAACAATAGTTTCTCAGACTTAATAACTGAATTATCCGGTGTGCATGATACATCTTAACCCCTTAAGCCAGGGGTGGCCAACCTTTTTGGGAAGAGTGCCACTTTTTGATAAAAAAAAGTTATGAGTGCCACAAACTTAGGTTTAATTGTTAATAAACTTTTTAAAATATTACAATCAATTAGGTTAGCGATAAAATAAGGCTTAAAATAAAGCTATAATGCTTGAATCATTCAATTCAAAATAATTATTAAACGCTCAGTACTTACTTAATGAGGCTTTTGAATTACTATTTTTGTTTACCAAGTCATTTATATTAGGATTAGCTCTTGCAGATGCTAAAAAATTAGGTTATCATAGGTGCATATATATTAGCTAGTTTTAAGTGATATTCATTTTGTTATGTTCCTAGCAGAAAACATTTATTTACTAACATATTTTGATCCAAATTTTGAGATTTTTCGTCCGAGACAACCGCACTTCAATAAAATTGTAAAAAATGGTTATTTATCTTTTCAAAATGTTTAATTTTGAAAAATGGTTAATTTCTAATCAAAAATGGTTATCTTTTCATAATTTTTAAAATTTTTAAGAAGTCTTTGCGTGCCACTGTTACAAGTCGACCGTGCCACATTGGGTTGGCCACCCCTGCCTTGAGCAGTCAATTTCTTTGCTTCAAATGCTCCAAAAAAAAAAGGTATATTTTTTATTACTTATAACTAAGAATAATACTAGATAAAAGGCAAAAATGGAAAAGTTTTAATTCAATTTTAAATTTTTCACACTATTTTTTTATTTTATAATTGTGGGACACAAAACCCCCTAAAAGTTCACTTTTTATAAGTACGCACTGCATGCTATGAAGAATTTTTCATATATCTTAAAAGAATTTATCTCAGACAATGATTATTTATCTTTTCAAAATATTTAATTTTGAAAATGGTTAACTTCTAATCAAAAATGGTTAATCTTTTCAAATTTTTAAAATTTTTACTAAGTCTTCACGTGCCACTGTTACAAGTCGACTGTACCACATTGTGCCACGCGTGCCGTGGGTTGGCCACCCCTGCCTTGAGCAGTTAATTTCTTTGCTTTAAATGTTCCAAAAAAAAGGTACAAGTTTTATTACTTATAACTAAGCATAATACTAGATAAAATGCAAAAATGGAAAAGTTTTAATTTAATTTTAAATTTTTCACTCTATTTTTTTTTTATTTTATAATTGTGGGACACAAACCCCCCTTAAAGTTCGCTTTTATAAGTATGCACTGCATGCTATGAAGAGTTTTTCATATATCTTAAAAGAATTTATCTCAGACAATGATTATTTATCTTTTCAAAATATTTAATTTTGAAAAATTATTAATTTCTAATCAAAAATAGTTAATCTTTTCAAAATTTTTAAAATTTTTACGAAGTCTTCGCGTGCCACTGTTACAAGTCGACTGTACCACATTGTGCCCCGCGTGCCGTGGGTTGGCCAACCCTGCCTTGAGCAGTTAATTTCTTTGTTTTAAATGTTCCAAAAAAAAGGTACAAGTTTTATTACTTATAACTAAGCATAATACTAGATAAAATGCAAAAATGGAAAAGTTTTAATTTAATTTTAAATTTTTCACTTTTTTTTTTATTTTATAATTGTGGGACACAAACCCCCCTTAAAGTTCGTTTTTATAAGTACGCACTGCATGCTATGAAGAATGTTTCATATATCTTAAAAGAATTTATCTCACACAAAAAATTTTTATGTTCGTTCTGCTTTTTCAAACGTCTGAGAATTTTGTGTGTGTATATATAATATATATATAAACATACAATTTGAAGCGTGGTGTATATACATTTTACTAAGTCTTTTACATTGCAATGAGAACAGAGATAATATCGGCTCTTTTGAGTTATCTTTCCATTTTCATTTCTTCTCAAGCAACAAATTGAATATTGCCTTGACAATCAATCCCTGTTCTTTATCGAATATTTTCAAGAATCTAAATTTTTCCTAATAAAAAATTCCCCCTTTTTAGGAAAAAAAACCGGGGATGAAAATTATTTTAGTACCATGGTTCATTAAAACACTAGCAAATTCTCTTAAAAATTTAAAAAAATACTTTGAAATTAAAGATGGAAAAAAAAAAATATCAGTCCCCTCGCTTGGGGCAAATCGGTTGTGGTCAGTTTTCGGTAGCTCGTACTGTGTACGGACAAATCAGTTAAGGAGTTAAACTAAACGAAATTTCGAAAACCTTAAAATAAAAGATTAGAAAATTGCTATTATCCTTTGAATCAATGGTTTTAACCTAAGGGGGCGCACGTAAAATTCCGCCTTTCCCAGAGTGCTTTTCGCCCGCGTTCCCGGGCCCGACCCGCATTTTTAAAAATACCCCAACCGTTTTTTGAGAACCCCTAAAAAAAATGTGCGGTGCATTTTAAAGCATCCCCAGAAGGGAAGATTTAAGTGCGCAGAGTTAAACCCCAGGGATCCCAACTTATCCAAAATTTTGGGTTGTGAACCCTCGAGTGAGGAGTAAATATTAACGTCGCACTGTTCAGCTACCGGGGGATTTTGGCGATGGATCTCTTTTTAAAACTATGGTCAAGTAGGGGGCGACCCCCCTGGCACCCCCCCTCTAACTACCGCCCCAAACGGAAAAGTTCAATTTCTCAGTTTAAACTCATCCCCAAACACACACCTCCTACATGGAGGATTTTTAGTTGTACTGGGATCGAATTTGGAAAAAGCACTACCCGATCCCTTGCCCACTAGGCTCCCGGCCAGAACCCTGGGGAAATTTTTTGAAATAAAAAACAAACAACTGAAAAAAGAGATAAATGAAAATGTATAGGACAATTTTATAAATGGACAATAATAACAGTAAACTTTGGTTAGGGAATTTATGAACAAGATATATGTCATATCCAAAAATACGCACATATTGAATTCAATAATACTGTACTTTGACACCAAAACTACAAAGATTTTTACCTTTTTGGGGTGTCAAAAGGGTTTAAAAAATTTTGCTCAGCCAAAGCATTAATTGTCCCAGACGTATATATGCGTGTTTTCGAAGCACGATCTTTTTTTGTGCACTCCTATCATAAAATTATTCCCGGTCTGAAAAAAAAAGGCCCCTTCCCAGTTTTCGAAGGTTTTACTTATTTCAAAAATTTGTTTTATTTATTCCTTTCCCCCCCCCCCCAATATATCACACAAACCCAGTTTTGGAACTGGGGGGCAATCTGTAATTTTTAATACAGTTGGGTTTAAATTATAAACCTACAAATTATCAAGAAAGTTTTAAATTTTTTGTTATTAATTTTATGTTGACAAGCCCAGGGGGCCCTGGAATTTTAAACTTGTTCTTACTTAGTATTGTTAAATTAATTATAATATATACATTGTGCAGTACTGATACATTTATAAATGTATTTTATTTTCTATATTTTTTCCTTTTTAGTGAATTTAAATAATTTTAAAACAATTTTTGTTTTGACTTTTCAATAACTCCCCCCTTTGAGATGTGGGGGCGCGCCCCCAAGTAAACCGGGCTTAAATATAATGTTTTACTCTAAAATTTTTAAGCCAAAAATAAAAATTTTTTTTAACCTTTTAAAATAATGGAAATGGATCACAAAATTTTATTTATTTAAAAACCCCATCCCCCCAAAAATTGCGACCCCAAAAATTTAAATTTTAATTTATCACGAACCCCCCTTTAATAGTCACAGAATCCAAGGGGTCTGTAGGAACTCCTTTGGGGATCTATATTTTATGGATTCTTAATTCTAAATGAAACTTTCGTTGATTTCAAAATAAATGAGTACACAATTTATACCCATTTGACTATTATTTTTAATCATAAATATTAAAACAACATTAAAGAGAGAAGTTATTTTATTTAACTTGCCAAACAGTGAAGAAAATATATCAGGCAATTTGATTATCAAAAATTATTTTCTTATAGTGGCACCACAGGATTTTCAAGGGGGGAAACCCGCTTTAAGGGGCAACCATTCGACTATACCACAATACGGTGAAACAAATTTTTTTTTGATTTTGTCGATTATGGGGAAAAAAAACTATAAAAAAAATTTTAAAAAAATAAAGCTTAATTTAAAAAATTTAAATATCATAACTATAATTAATTTTAAAATGCACAAAGGAATAATTTAAATCAAAAATTAAGGTATGGATGGTAGGGTCCCGGGAAAAGGGAATCCCCCCCCCCTTGTGCCATTGCTTCGCATTCTTTTTTATTTTATTGAATCTATCATTTCCATCGCATTGCAAAATTTTAACATGTGTTAAATTAACATTCAAACAAACGTATCTCGCATTAAATTCTTCCAAAGAGGCCACATATTTCTACTTTGAAAAGCCAAACTTTTATGACAATGCTTATTCGGTTTTAGGCGCGATTTTCTGTTCAAATATAAATGTTACGCATTAATTCATTTCAGCAACGAAATTTTTAATATATTATACATGAGTATTTTTATGTATGTTTTGCAACGAAGACGAGCCCAAAGAAAATAGACTTCACAACAAATTTTGCAATGCCTCGGGTAAGCCGAATTCATTTCCTGTTCTCGTTTGACTTGTAACAGACCTAGTTCATCGGCAAAATTAGGGGCAAAAGTTTTATTAAAGATTTCAGGACAGGATTGTTTAAATTTTTCATACATTTTTTTAAAAGAAACCCGGGAAAAAAAAAGACCGGGGGAAAATTTTGACTTACCTTTTGGGTTGAAAGACAAACTTTAAAATATGAGAGTTTTTTCTTGAATATTTTTGATGTTGTGTAGAGGATTCCTATCTAAAAAAACGTTTGGCCATAATTAAATTTGTAATTTGTAGTCTTTTAAAGTAAATTTGATATAATTTATTTTAATCAAAATTTTTTTATTGGGGAAAAAAATCCGGAAAACTAAAAAAAAATATTATTTGAAGATAAAATTTTGCCAAGTTTAAGAACAATTCCTTAAAACTTATGAAAGTATAACCCGTAAAATTTTAAATTTTAAAAACTAAAGGAAAAATTTAAAAGTATTTTTAAATTTTTTAAAAAAATTTTTTTTTATAATTAAATTTTTTAATTATAGTAAATTGTTTTTGGTATATTTAAAATTTGGTAAATTTAAAAATTTTTGAAAAAGGGTAAATATATTTATATATTTGGCATTGATTAAAAAAAGAAAAAATTTTAGAAAAACAAAAAAAATTTTAATAATATTTTGTGAAAATAGAAAATTTTTTAAAAAAATTTTTTTATTTTTTAAAATATTTTCCAATAAGATTTAAAGGTCAATAAAATTTTTAAAAAATAACTTTAAAATGGGGTTTTCATTTTTTTTTAAAAGGGGGGGAAAAATTTAAAAAATAAATTTTTGGGTTGTAACTTGAAAATAATTTTTAAAAAAAAAATTAACTTTGAAAAGTTTTTTTTTTAACAAACCCAACAAAAAAAATTTTAAAAAAAAAAAAGGGCTTTTTAAAATTATTTAAATTTTTTTTTGCCAAAAAAATTTTTAAAAAATTTTTTTTGTCAAAATTCCTTAAAAAAAATTTTAAAGTTCTAATCTAAGTGACACTAAATATGAAAATTATCCATTTATGCACTTTTTTAAAATCACGGTTCCGAACATAGTCGGATACCTTAAAAGACGAGATGGACTAATTCAGAATGCATTTTAGTGTTTTCCATATCACGCCAACGCTTACGACTATATTTGGTCAGAATTATTATTCAATATCGGGATAACTTGTGGGATGACAGGACCAGAGTCCCCTCCCCCTCCTATTTTCTCACATATTATTAAAACCAAGCCTATATCAAACCCAAACAGTCATAGCCTCAATAAAACGATTATTATTTCTTAACTGAACAGATTAACCCAATAATCTGTTAATTAATTATCGTTACTTCATCATGAACTAGTAATAAAATGAATTATTACTGGTGCAAATAATCGTTAGACAAATATATAAATTAGAATCTCATTGAGAATTCATAATTATATAGCTATCAATCATTGTATTTTGTTAAAAACGATGTTTGATTATTGAATGATTTTTTTATATTTATTTTTCGAATACGTGTTTTTACAAACGTTTATTTTAATCTGGAAATAATAAAGCTAAAACGAAAAAAATCTCCTGTGGTTTCTCTATTTACCCCAAAACCATTCCCCCATTCCCATTTGGATAGCTGACACCGGACATCTTATGGCTGAAAGGAATGCCCATTGTGACCCGACTCATGGGTGGGGAGAAAATTAGAAGTGAAAATGTGTAAAGATATCAAATTTTATGATTTAACACACACTGCCACCTATAACCCATTAAGTTTCATTATAAAAGAAAGTTGATATTAAAATACAATTAAAAAAAAGAAAAGATACAAAGAAAAAATTAAAACCCAAAATTTTTTAAAAAAAAACCCAAAATTTTTTTTTGTAACAAAGAAAAATATTTTTTTAAATTCGATCAAAGCCCTTTAAAATTTCCGGGGCGACCCTGTCCCCCGAACCACCCTGCATGGATGTATCTTCGGGAAAAGAAATGTCAAACCCCACACCCCCCTTCGTTTTTTTTATAAAAGTGAAATTTCCTGCGGATGTCCCCAAACCAGGAAAGAACATCGCGGTAGGGATTTGGATTGTGGTTACTTGCGCAGGAAACAGGTTGTTGAAAAATAGTACCTCAATTCCAAAAAGTATAAAGCTAAATTTTTTTTATATTTTCTTCGGAATAACATTAAAAATCACGTCATCCATTCCGGACACTTGTGTATTTCAACCCCCCCTTGCCAGACACCTCTTAATTTTAAAAAAAATAAATTATACTTTCGTTATAGTATAAAAGCTGAATTTTATATATGTTACTTGGGGATCTATAAAAAGATGTTACCTCAAAAGCCGGACAGTTTTAATGGGTTTTACATCTTGCCAGACACATTGAAAGTTTGCTGCAGGTGTGAGTTTAAAGCAACTGTTCAAGAGGGTGCGAGTGAGATAGGGCGTTTATTCTATTGCGATCGCTTAAGAAATCCAATGAAAAAATAGTTTTATTGCGTTTATAAGCATCTTATATAAAGTAAAAAATATTATTTTATTATTACTAAGTACAAAAAAAGTATTATTACATGTAAAAATCATACATCATTGTCGTCGATATTTTCATCTTCGTTAGTACTACTCCAGTCCGTGGCTTGATTGTCATCAATATCGCTTTCTCCATCAGTTTCCGAAGAAAATTAAGCAAGTTTATATAATTATGAATAATTTAAAAATTATGTACAATAATTTGACACACTAATTGCATACCTGACTGAGTTTTAAATGAATCACTGACATAACTTGATAGTTGATCCCTTTCAAACCATTTAAAATGGTGTTTATCATTTTCGAATGCCCATCCATTATATTCTGGTTGATATGTGGCTGGACTTTTCAGATGAGCATTGTTCCAAATGGTACATGTATAGTTTGCTCGCAGAAACTGCTGCAATAGCTCACTTTTGCAAGGTGGTACATTGCTAGCGTCAAAATTTAGCAACTTCTTTCGGGGTCAAAAGCTGAATGAATCCCCTTCTCGCGAATGGAAAGCAGCGCGTCCCTTCTGTTCTATGCTGGGATCCTTGTTTGTAATAAAAATATACATGTCCTTCTGTGTTTGTATTGTATGTTTCTGTTTATCTATCTCTCGTCTTTCATATCTATCCCAGTATGAAACACACGACAACAACAATTATTCCAATAAAATAGTATAGTAAAAAGAAATCACATTCTCAGAAATTAGTGGGATTCTCCCAGATGAGATTCGAAGTCCAACGCACTACCCCTTGCCCTGCAGGGACACAGCGAGCGATTTTCCTTTTTATATATGGTGTTGGACTATTATTTTTGTCTCTGTTACTAATTATTCACTAATTAATGAATTAATATTTGAAAAAATACATTAACATCGAGTGTCATCTACTACAAGTTTAAAAAATGTATTTGAACTTCAATGGGTTAATAGAAAGTGTTTTATTAACGATTGAAAATTTGAACCAGATATATAAATAAATAAGTATATATATATATGTAGAGAGAGAGAGAGAGAGAGAGAAAGAGTGACAACGACCAGATTGAATTAAGTATGCATTTATTTAGGGGAATTATCTACAAGGGGAGGGCTATATAAAATTTAGTAAAAAGTTATTGGGTGGTTGGATTCCACCAGGCGCCTCATCGCTGCGCCTTCGTTCCTTCATCTCGTCCCGTCTGCGTCGTCTCTCTCTCTCTGTCTTCCCGCGCAATCGCGCTATTCGTCTGTCGTCTCTTTATCCTCGAACCGCCTTGTCCGCTAAGTGGCGCTCTCTTGGCTTACGTCATTAAGGGAATATAGGAAGGATATGAGATAACGTGCACA
>BMAV01019692.1:0-49232 GCA_019973955.1 Trichonephila inaurata madagascariensis | reverse complement strand
TTATTCTATGATAAACATATTTATATCCAAAACGTGAAGTAATATTGAACCTTTAGTAGATACCCTAACATGTATAATCTGTATAATGTGTTCTGCATTATTCAAAAAAGTAATAATTTTCACTTTTCGATTAAATAGGCCGAGTACATAATTTCAAGTAAAAATTTTACATGAAAGTTTATAAGCGTATGAAATATTCAATATTCATACAAAACTAAATAAATATTCAAATTTTTATCAAATTTTCATTAACTTTTATTAAAGTTTTTAATTCTTAATCTAAACTCTTGAAAGGCATATAAAAAAACACTGATGTCGGAATAAACAATTTTTACCTCTGATGCCGTTAAAAGCTGGCTAATTCTAGTTTCGAATTGATAACTAAGTGGTTATAAGCAATGCTTCAAGTTTTCCTTTAACTTAATAAGCATATTAAATTTTCTTTCGTATCGAAAGTCAATCGTTTATTTTAAAATTGTAATCAAAACAAAATAAATATCGCCATTTTCAAATGGGGATTGCTAAATAAAGTATAACTTTACTTCGTTCTGCATTAAAGAGTAAATTTAAAATATCTACAGAGCGAAAAAAATGATACGTGCGCTTAAGAATGATGTACGTACAAAAAAAATTGCTTCTGAAATGAAATAAGGAAACGGAAGAAAAAAAATGGAACAAAGAGATGCATGAAAATTAGAAACCAAAATAGTGACTTAAAGATCGAGTCACGATTGTTACACTGGGGAAAAAATGTTTGGCTTCGTCTTTTAATACCACAAAACCCACTTATTATTATCATGAAAAAGATGTACATTGTAACCTCAATAATAATAAGTTTCTTTATATATACTAAGTGACAATCAATAGTTCACGACCGGTTGAGAAACTTAATACGCATATATATGTATATATATATGATGAAAGAAATTGATAACTGTTTCAAAAACAAACTGACTATTAAATTATGTGTACGTGCTTGCATGTATAAATATAACTAAACATTTATGAATAAAGGATATTAACTGTGTAAATATGCTAATCAGTTTTTTGATGTATAGTAATGCCCCATTTGATATATTTGCGGTTGAAGCATCAATAATATTTGGACAATATGAAAGCTATAGAAAATTTGTGTTGCAAAAAAAAAACAGTCTGCCTTTTTTAATGATGATGCAAACCTCCGCTCGCGTTGGTGTGAGGGTTAGCAAAACGACGAGCCATCTCCAAAAATCAAATAATTTTTTTTAAAATTTATTTTTGCCTTCAAATGTGGGGCTGAGGATTGGTAATTACATTGTAGACCTAAGTGCATTCTCCGGAAGCTGGTATCATTTTTTAGTGGGGCATCATATAGGTGGACAATTTCCACAATGTATTTTTAACGCCCAGTTTTCTTTCCAGAGGCACCCGAGCTCTGATGATGCGAAATTGTACAAGAAATTTAATTTTACCGAGAGCACCTAAGCCAAACAGGCACTTAAAAGACCTTTAACATGCGCCTAATCCTACGACATGGACGCTGTCGATTTTTTTGCGTTATGAAAATCCACCGACTTGGGTCGGTTCGAACCTACGAATTTGGGCGTATAAGGTCAGTGCTTAACCAAATATGCCACGCAGCTGGTGTCTTTTTATTCTTATCCCTTTTAATTACAGTAGAACGTCGTTTATCCGAATCAATTGGGATCGGACACCGTTCGGATACGCGATTATTCGGATGACCGAAAACCGAATGCGATCCATGCAGTATATGAAACCGGACACTATACGAATATTGAAAATGATCTCATGCGAGAAACGTGCTTGAAGAAAAAGCAAAATAGGTAAAAAATGTCGCAATTTTATCTTTATTGGGGTAAATAATTACTTTTTTTTTTTTGCTGTCCCATTGTACACCTTCGTTTTTTCGCTGCAAAGTCTCCGATTCTCTTGAACAGCAGTAGTTGATTAGGACAACAATCTGATAGTTATTCGTACCACTCCATAGCTGTCTCTGACGCAAAAAACGCGTCAACATTTGATGGACCCTTGCTATTTTCGTTTCGGTTCAATATTTCAAGTTTTGTCTCTATGTTCAAGACGTTGCGCTTCCGTTTTGAATTCGAAGCCATAGCAGTTCACAACTCAACAAAAGAGCATGCATACACCCCCTCACTTGGAAACAAACTGACCAAATATTCCACGCAGATGTTTACCAAATCCCAATTACCAATTCTCCAAATATCCCTGATCTTGAGATTTCCCGTCACTTTTGGCCTCACGCGAAACAACTGTTGAGTATTGCACTGTTCGAAAAAACTTATTGATATACGGTACATGCAGTTGACAAAAAAAAAAAACTGATTCGGATATTTGACGCTCCGTATAATAAACGTTCGGATAAACGACGTTCTAGTGTACTGTCAACTTTTGTTGTTGTTAATGGGCAGTGAGTGAGTGAAGAAACGGTATATTAATTAATGTCGCTCTGGTGATGGTCCTCGTAATTTTGAACCTCGGTCAATTGACGTGGAGGACACCTGAGCTTTCACCTCTTTCTCCAAACTACCACATTACACCGACGGGAGGACACTGAGCATCGATAGATTGAACGGGCATTGGCCCCTTCTACACGGTGGGTCTACACGGCGGTGCCGCCCATCCGGTATAGTGGTTAGTGACGCTGACTGCGGTACCGCTCTGGGTTCGAATCCCGGATAAGGCATGGATGTTTGAGTTTTAGTCCTTCTCTTCTTTGTGATGTGTGCTTCGCACTTACTTCTATGTAAGCCCCTGTGTGATACTTTGTGGTTCAAGGGGTTATAAATGTTCTAAAAAAATGGGGAGAGAGTCAATTTTTGTCTATTCTAAATAATTAGCTAAGTTCATAACGGCCAGATGATAAATGCAATCACGTTTTCTCCACGTAACCTAACATCAGATTTGTATTTGCTGTTCTACCAGTAACAATTTAGGAACAATTTCAAATTTGATAAAGATGTTCGGAAAAGTTTTTCAACATAAATAAATTTTTGGAACATCCCAATAATAATTAATCTTCATCTTAATAATTAATCTTAATTTTTTAAAATAAATTTTTATAGTATAGATGTAAATCCAGTACATATTGTTTTCTTATGTGCGCTATTATTGTTGACACACAAATATGTACTTTCTAAAAAAGTTTCCGTAAAATAAAAAGTTGGCAATAGTGAAGCAGGTGAATTGATTGATTGGGAACAGGTGATTGCATTTATCATGTGACTATGACGTCACATAAATTTATTAACTGATTTATTTGAAACACGTTATTATAGTTATCACGTGACTATGACATTACATGAATATAGTGCATTATGACTAAACGTACTTATCGCTTAATGTAGATAGTAGGCCCTATTTCTTGAACTGGACCCACAAGGTTCTTTTAATTCTGTTTCAGAATACACCAACAATTTAAACGTAAACTATGATTTAATCTAACATTAGTTGCTGTCTTCTACCAGAACTCTCTCTATCCCCTTAACTTTAAATAATCATTCTATTTTGCATAAGAGAGTCGCGGTTTCTTTACAAAACAAGGTTCTCAAATCAAACAATTGATTGAAAGCAGTCTCTCTTGAGGATTAATAGAAGAGCGTGCTACAAGTTTTGCAATATTTTAACTTTGAACCCCTATTCTCAAGATCAAGAAACTTTTGGAAATTTTAGAAGTTTAGAGGTGATTTTTGTGTGAAAGTACATCACCTAAACGTAAATAAATTCCGGTTGTGTTTAAAAGTTAATTTTTATGATTGTGTTCGTGGTTCTTCTTAAATATTTTTTTTTAGAGTTGAAGACAGTTGTGTTCTAAGAGCTGATTTATACTCTGAAATACTGTGCAATCCGGCGTGTAACGCGTCCTCTTAACACAAGAAATAAGATCGAAGTTTATACGAGCGTGTTATATGCAGGGTATAAAAATAGCAGTTTTAAAAATAACAAGTAATATAAAAAAGAATTTAAAAACAATTCCCACTTAGGTCAACAAAGAAAAAATGTATTTTAATTCCTTTTTAATAAATAATTACAATTAATATAAATATGTATATACAAATGACAGATTCACACTATTAAGTGGCAAAATAGGGAGCGATTTTCCTTTCTATGTATGGTGTTGGTCTATTAGTTTTGTTTATGACTATTTATTAATTCGTAAATTACATTCTTAGAAATAAGGCCATCCCAGGTAGAATTCGAACCCACGACCTTTGGATTAGAAGTACAACGCGTTACAGAGACACAAAGATCGATTGAGTTTCCTTTTTATATAGGGTGTTAGACTATTATTTTTGTTTGTTACTATTTATTCATTAATTAAGTTTAAGTAATGAAATAATATTTGAGAAAACTGTATTAACATCAAGTGTTATCCACTACAAGTTTAAAAAAAGGATATGAACTTGAATGGATGAATAGAAAGAATCTTATTAACGATTGAAAATTTGAACAATATATATAGGGAGATTGTGAACTAATACTAGGAATTGAAAAAAGAGATGAGCTTAAGGAAATTAGACTTCTACATACATCCAAACACTGTTTATTTAAAAGAAATGACGTACCTTATGTACTTGAAGAGTTGTAGTTCTAGAAGTATACTATTTTTTCAGAAGCCTGTGATAATACCTCGAATAAATGACATCGAAACATAAGAGCTTTGCGAACGCCATTTGAGGTGTCTTCGTAAAAAAGGGGGTGAAAATTATACCAAAAAATTAAAAAATGCAGCTTGAAAGTATACGTGCGCGTTACACGCCTGATATTATTGTAACTTGTTTCGTATTCCTCTTTTTTTTTATTTGCCCATATAATTCGGCGAATTTTCTGCAAGGAAATGTTGAAGTAAAATAATAATAAGAAGAAAAAAAAGGGGAATAGAAAACTACCGGGAAATTCAATAATTACCCTAAACCAATTTATTCTTTCCTCACTTTATCACTGTTACTTTCTTAAAACAAAATTCTTGATATCCATCGCAGAAAAAAATGAAAAGAGAAAAAAAGTGAAGAAAAAAGCCAATAATTGGCTCGTTTGATAGAAAGAAAAGAGGATATTCGGTGTAATGCGTTATATAATAATAGTCGAAATCTCCCCTCCACAGTCACACCTTTGGAGAATCGTGAGAGATGCATCATTTTCACGATTGTGATTGTGGCAGCTGAAATGGCATCTATCCATTTCTCATCCTCACACCTGTGATGTTGATTTATCAGGTAGTTGAGATCACGATCGCAGTTACAGATTTAAATATTTGGAGTTTTGACCGGACCATTGGAAGTTTTTCTTCTTCAATGAAAAGAGAATTTATGTAAATAAAGGAACCGTGTGTTGTTACGGGGCGCTGTAATAGTTCAAGGAATGGTCAATTAAATTTTGAGTTATAGCTTTTTCGAGATGTGTTATAACACGGAAAGGTATTGACAATTTACCGATATGTTCATCTCAGAGTGAGAATGAAAGAGTTATAATCTATCTCCTCAGGTCATCTGAAATCATATGCTTTTCTTTGGTGTACAATACAGCGGCATTTTGAGAAATCGGTCATAAATATTACAGCAAACTTATTCATCATAGTTATATGTATTGCTCTATATTTCATGTATAATTGCATTATTAAATTAAGAGAGAATTTCTCAAACTGTGGGGCGAGCCTCCCTAGGGGGGACCTTGATAACTCTACAAAGGGGGCATATTCAAGGGGTTAAGCATATTCAAAAATCGAAAACAAAATATTATTTGAAAATTTTTTAATTTACTGGAAGTAAGAAAACCAAATACATTCTGACATTATAAAAAAATAAAATACGCATTTCCACTGATATAATACACTTATAAATGCATCTTTTCTGCGCAGTGTATTTTATAATTAATTTTACTAAATTAAGAACAACATTAATAATTACCAATGACCCTATGGTCTTGTCATATATAAAATTATATATAAAAATTAACACTTATCTTAATCAATTGTACGGTTTATAATTAATCCTTTAACTGTCGGTTAAAAGTTACTTGATTCGCTAATCAATGTCACCATTTTCCACGTATGCGTGCGTATGTGATGCATTGGGGGGGGAGAAAAGGAATACAAAAATAAGAGCAAATCTCCCCTCTGAAACAAGTAAATCCTTCGCAAACACTGTCAAGGCCTTTTTATTGCATTCTAAAGCCTTCGGAATAATTTTATGGATAGCAGTGCACAGAAAAGATCGTACTTCGGAAATACGTATATATACTTCTAGGGGCAACTAACGCTTTGTCTGAGCAAGACGTTTTAGCGTTAAAGTATATATTATTGAATTAAATACATTGTTATTGTCTGGAGGAAGGGAACGATGAAAAATTTGATTGAATATTGGGTCATAAATATTGAAACTTTGAGAAGCACTGAATTAAGAGATATTTTTGATTACATAAGGTAGTATATATCTAATATTTCTGAATATAAGCGATCCATGTATAACCCGAGAGTGCATTTTTCCTTCAAAAACTATGTCAAAATTCGAAACCCGTATATAATTTGAATTGGAAAAAATATTTGTAATTTTCAAATATGTTACAAAAGAGAAAATGTTGTCAAACGGGTGGAATATTTTTAATGAAATTGCTGTAAAATAAAACGCCAGATGCCAATGACGATAGATTTATTTCTAGAAACCCTATGTGAAACTAGTACAAACTTTTTCCGTTGATTTGTTATCTTGTGTACTATCTGTGCCGTTCATAATTTCTGTGCGGCATTTTCTTTGTTTAGAAATGAGAGGGAAGATAAATTTGTATGTGGCACGTGATTGAAGACCTATGTTTCACCATTTAGAGGAAAACTCGCTGCATGATAATACTATACGTTAAGAATGAACAAACGCCACTGAATTCAATTCAGAATGAAGACATCCCAATCAGTGTTCATTCAAAACACTCAAAAAAAGTAAAAATTTATAATCGCCTGTCTGCACAATTAACGAAAAATATTGAAAAAAAACATTTTTTCCTTTATTATGTTTTTTTCCGAGATTGACAAATTCGTGTGTAAGCCCATCCCCTTACTTTAATTTTTAAAAAATGTTCCAAAATGTCTCAGATTATTTGCTGAGATATATGCCCCAATGGTTCATCATAGCACATTCCATGGTACTAGAAATAAAATAGGTTTGATTCAATTACTCATCCATTTTCAGTATTCTTTCATAAAAGTGATAATTCATAGGTTATTTATCATTATTTTCTTTTTCGTTGAGGTCTTCTTGTACGTCATACAGCAAATGTGTATGATAACTGTACAAGTTGAATTTTATAAATCAATATCCAATGGAATAAATTCATGTGACGTCATAGTCAGATTATAACTGCAATCACATGTTTCCAGCAATCAGTTCATGCCCTTCGCTATTGCCAACATTTGTTTTTTGCAGAAACTTTTTTAAAAAGTACCGTAAAATCCGGCGTACAACGCGCACCCATGTATACTTTCAAGCAGCATTTTTTAGTTTTTAGATATATTCGCCGTATAACGTGCACCTCCTTTTTTATGTAGGAAACTGAAATGTATGTGCACAATGCCCTTATGTTTTTAAGTCATTTATACGAGGTATTATCCCAAGATTTTAAAGAAATAATATATTTTTAGAACTACAGCCCTTATATATAAGTTCATAAGGAATGTCATTTCTTTTAAATAAATAGTATATCGATGCATGTAAAACCTAATTTTTTTTATGCTCAACTCTTCTTTAATTTTTAAAACTATCACATTTTGATACACCGGCGTATAACACGTACTTGTAAATTTTGATCTAATTTTTTTTGTGTTAAAATGTGGACGTTATACGCCTGATTTTATTGCACATATTTGCCAACAATAATAAAGCTCATAGGTAAGCAAAATTAACTTGATTTAAAAGTACCTGCATAGTTTTTAATTTTGTTATAATTTCAAAACTGTGTGAAGTATCTTAATACTTGAACATTTTTACTCAATGGTTACATTTTAATTTTAACTAAACAACACATGCAGAACAAGAACAAGTGTAATGCCAATTTTGTATTCAGTGGAGGTCACGTGATTGTATTTATCATGTTATCGTCGAAAACTTAGCCTATTAAACTTTTTCAATTCCTATTATTAGTTCACACTCTCCCTATATATATATATATATTTATACATATATCTTGTTCAAATTTTTCAATCGTTAATAAAATGCTTTTTATTCATCCTTCCATTCAGAATTTGATTTCTCCAGTTTAAATACATTTTTTTAAACTTGTAGTGGATGACACTGGATGTTAATACAGTTTTTTCAAACATTAATTCATTAATTAAATTCAATTAATGAATAAAAAGTATCAAACAAAAATAATAGTCCAACAGCATATATAAAAAGGAAATCCGCTTGTTGTGTCTCTGTAGCGCAATGGGTAGTGCGTTGGTCTTCTAATCCAAAAGTTGGGGTTCGAATCCTGGAATGGCCTAATTTATGAGAATTTGATTTCTTTTTACTGTACTATTTTACTGAAATAATTAAATTTAATTAATGAATATAAATGGTAAAAAACAAAACTAATAATCCAACACCCTACGTAGAATAGAAAATGGAAAATTGCAAGGAAGAACGCTTTCTATTTTTCCACTTAATAGTGTGATTCTGTCATATGTATATACATATTTATATTAATTATAACTATTTAATAAAAAGTAATTAAAATAAAATTTTTCTTTGTTGACCTAGGTAGAAACTGACTTTATTTTTTTATATTACTTATTTTGTTTCATTCCATTTGCATAAAATTGATAACGTAATAAAAGTTGACTGATTTAACCCTAAACACCTTTTAAACTCAAAAACACAGTTCCATTTTGTAAACACTGAAACCGCATACATTAGTACTCAAAAAATTTCGAAATTAGATAAACTTTATCGGAAAAAAGCTTCGAAAAAAACAAGGAAACCATCAAAAAGGGGAGTGTTTTTGAAAACTGGCCGAGCCTCATGTTCCCAAGTCACGGTTGATTTTATTATTCTCACGCTTATTGCAAAAATATGTTAAAAAATCAATAAAGATCTTCTAATTCGCACCTTCTCATTGCGATGAAAATCAAACTTGTGAGGTCTGATTCTCAAATCACAGGAGTGCTTCTGACCTTTCGATTTGAACTTGGGAAATAAACACGAAGGAAAATTACTCAGGCTTGAAAATTACTCAGAAACAAATATTTAGGACACACAAACATAAGTTGACCTGGAGAGATAGAAATACTTTAAAATAATAACAATTTGAAATGAATATTACTTACTTAATAAATGTAATGCTAAATATAAAGAAGCAGCGTTGAAGCAAAAAAGTATATTTCTCCTAAGAAACAATTAACCTTTCTTTTGACGTCGTGATTCGTTCATTACTGAGGTTAAGGTGTGGTTTTTCATGAATAAACATTTCTAGCAAAATCTGGCACTTCGTACTGTAAAAATGTGATTTAAATTTACATACGGTCACAGTTATGGTGGGTTGCCATATACTTAATTGAGAGGACAGACATCTGATTGAAATCCGCAAGAAAGAAATACTCCAGTAGAACTTGATAATTGTGTTTCATGGCGGAAATTCATCAAAAAAAAAAATTTCGAAATGAATTCTATAACCTTTTACTAAAATTTTATTTACAAGAATTATAGAAAATTGAAAACATTTTTTAAAGTCTGTACCTTTTTTTATAATCAATGTAAAGACAGAATTAAAGTTTAGAAAAAGCTTGATGATCTGGTTACAAATATAAAACTAAATTATGTGCTCTGTAATCAATTTTTCTAATGTAAAACTAAATTTTAAAAAAGCTTAAGGTATCCGAATGGGTTAGAAGACAATTTTCTAAAATATCACTTAAATAATTATTTAATTGTTATTTGTTATTTTTAATTAAATATGTTGCAAAACTATAAAATACAGCAAGAAGAATTTTTTGAAAGCTTATTTTTCAAAATATTGAGAAATTTGTACCAAAATATTACAAAAAATTGCTCTTTTGCTAACAACTCTAAAAATATATATATCACAAAAATAAATAAAATGTTTGCAGGAATACAATTATTTAACGTTTTTAACTCTGCTTTATATTAAAAAAAAGCTCAAATTCTACTGTAAAATTATGAAATACAAGTGTTCGAAATGAAAAAACCCAGAATTTTCTTAAGAAACTTTTTTTTCATATAAAATTGCATTAAAAAATAACTTAATTGAAAAAATACCCTTAGCTTTTAGCAGAAAGCATTCATTATAATACAAAGGACAAACTCAAAAAAATTCATAAGAATATTTCATTTACTTTAAGAAATATCACTCGTAACGTTAACCATTTTATCTTCAAAAATAACATTCTTCAGAAAATTCAAAATAAAGTTTATATTTGCAATAAAACTTTTTAAAGATTTAGGAAGGTATTAAAACTCTCCAGATTTGTATGTTGTGCCTTCCTGAACCTCATACTTCAAACTTTTGCATTTTTGAAGGACCTTTCTTTTTTTACGAGACCTTTTCTTATCTGGTTTAGAATGTCTCGTAGAATCAACAATTCTCGTTTTGTCGAGGTACCAAGAACATTTTTCATTTCAGAACATAATTTCATTCCTAACTTTTAAAGTAGAGGTAATAGACCAGCAAATCCAGAATTAAAAAGTATTATTGCGATATAATTTCTTAAATGGAGTGTTTGTAGCTCAACAAAATTGTCTTTCGGGGTTATACTCCACACGACATTGTTAAGACTCTCACATTGCAGTCCTGAGCTTTCCCGTGAAGACATTTTCATAGGAGATTTTGATCGCAAAGTTGATTATAAGTCTTTTTAATATAATTAATAACTGAATTTGTGTGAAAGATCCGTTGGTTTTTCTTTCAAAGTTTCTCCAACAAATTCTGCTCTCTGGAAATCTCTTTTTTTTTCTTTTAATTCATTCATCTTGTTTTTGGCATGACAATAACTTAATTAAAAATAATTATAACTCTATATAAAAGTACTAATAAAAAAGTTAAAAAGAGAGATCTAATTGTGAACACAAATGATAAAAAGATAGCAACTCGTTTAAATCAAAACAAACATTGCAATCAGTTAACTATTACCTATTTGAAGGCCAAATATATATATTAAAATATTTATAAAGTGAAATAAAGTTTACTAAACATAAAAAGAATTCGTTAAAATATTTTAAAAGAATAAAAATCTCATTTTGCCGGTGAAAATCAACCGAAAACTCACACTTCCGATTTCGAATTTGGTTTACTACCTCAAACAAAAACAGCTATAACTCTTTTTCTAATTGACTCAGAATTAAAAGTATGATATTTTTAGAAAACTTATTAAACAGGCTACAAAAATAGACTATAAAAGAAATTTCGATTTTTTTTGATGAAAATGATGATTTTAAACCAGTCAGATACCTTAAGTTCTCATATACAACCACCTTCTAATTTAAAATTAGAGTAAAAATAAGATTTTTCGAACGTTTTCATCGCTTAAGAAGTAAACAAGTAATACAAAAAAAATTTCTTTTTATTAATTCCTACTTTGGTCAACAAAGAAAATTTTTATCTTAGTTACTTTTTATTAAATAATTACAATTAATATAAATATGCATATGCATATGACATAATTCCTCTATTAAGTGGCAAAATAGAAAGCGATTTTCCTTGCAATTTTCCTTTTTATATAAGGTGTTGGACTATTATTTTTGTTTGTCACTATTCATTAATTGCATTTAATTAATGATTTCATATTTGGAAAAAATGTATCAACATCAAGTGTCATCCCCCGACAAGCTTAGAAAAAAGGTATTTGAACTTGAGTGGGTGAATAAAAAGTATTTTATAAGCGATTGAAAATTTGAACAAGATATACATATAAATAAATATGTATAAGGAGAATATGAACTAATAGTAGGAATTGAAAAAGTAGAAAACATCGAACGAGATAAATTAAATGAGATAATTTTATCATGCAAAAAAAAGAGGCTATTTTGATAGTTACGGTATCCGACTCTCCGTTCGGAACTGTGATTTTAAAAAAGCGCATAAATGGATTATTTTCATGATATTTAGTGTCATTTAGATTAGAATGCAATGTATAATGTATAAAATTGTTTTAAGGACATTATGACAAAAAAAATTATTGAAATACAATATTTCGGCAAAATATTAACTAGAATAACCTTTTTTTCAAAATGTTCTCCCTTTGGGAAAAATGCTTCTATTATAATAATATCTTGCCTGTATATAGCTCAGACCTCTGTACAGAGGCTCAACTATGATTTTTGAAAAATTCACATTATTTTCAGAGTTAGAACCCATTGAAATAATTATCGGGGTTTTTTTCTTAAAAATTCTCCCCTCTGTTGTCGTAAAACATAGGTAAACCCACTTCTAAGTTATATATTTCAAAAATTCTAGTTGAGCCTCTGTACAGAGGTCTGAGCTATATACAGGCAAAATATTATTATAAAAGAAGCATTTTTCGCAAAAGGAGAATACTTTGAAAATAGGTCATTCTATGTTCATTTTTTGTCAAAATATTGTAAAATAATTTTTTATTGTAATACTATTCTTAAAACAATTTTATATACGTTTTCCAATCTAAGTGACACTAACTATCATAAATATTATTCATTTATACGTGTTTGCAAAATCACGGTTCCGAACGTAGTCGGATACCTTAAAGCACGAAAAACGAAAGAGGATAACATTTAAAACATAACATACAATTATACCAAAAACCATATTTTTGTTTCTCACAAATGATATTTAATTTCACAACAAATGCGTGTTTTAATAAGTATTACATTCTTGAAAATTTTGAATTAAATTCCAATTTCTACGCTCTAACAAACTTACTTTATACATTTAGTGACAACTGCAGTTTTCTTTAAACAAACCAAAGTGGGATTAAATTAAATGGCTTTTTCTTAAAATCTATTGGCTAATTTACTACGGGCTAAATTCATGACAGTCATGTGATAAATGCAATCACTGAATTCAAAACTGACCTTAGACGTGCTATTTGTAAAATTTGAATAAAATGTCAAATTTGATTATTGGGTAAATATATATAATCAAATATTAAGAATCTTTAAAAAGTTTTTAAAATTAATGAAAAATTATGTTATAATGTACTATTAAGTTAAGGTATCCGACTACTTGTGACAACTTTTTTTTGAAAAAATTGAGATAGGGGGATTTTCTTGTGCTTTTTAGATTTATTTAGTATATTTTAAGGAGAAAATCTAAAAATTGAAAACAGAAAAAAATTATTGTTATTAAAATGGGAAAAAACTGATAAAAATGTACAAAAAATTACATAAACGGGGCCCGCTCTGTACAAAAATTTTATGAGCAAATTCTCAATTTTTCAACTTTGATGTGTTACTTTGTTATTCCTGTTTGAAATGACCTTCAGGATAAGAGATGTTTCAATTTTTACAAAAACTAGAGCACTTCATCTTAGTTATTATATGAAATTGCTTAAAAAAACACTGATTATATTCCTATAAAGGACTGTACATTTTGAAATAAAACAGTGATTGATAAATCTGAAGGTCAAAATACTTCTACTGTTATACAGAACATACACAAAAAATTTCAGCAAATTATTTTAAAAACTTTTAAAGTAGTCACTGGCCCCGTTTGAGCTTTTCGAATAAAACGTATTTTGAAGTTTGACATCTTGTGTAAAGTTATGGGATATGCTTTTACTAAAATACTTGTAGTTTTTGTTCTAGTGAAAGGAAAATAAAAGACTTGGTATTTTTATTAAGCTAAAAAGATGACCTATAAAATAAAATCATAAAAAAAAATTGTCAATTTTTGAAAAAAATCAAGATTTTAGGGTAGTCGGATACCTTAAGAGCATTTTGTGTACCTGAGAGAGTTATTATTGTTGACAAATACGTACTTTTTATAATAGAAAATTTCGGTCAAAAAAGTTAGCAGCAGCGAAGCGTATGAGCTGATCGGCTGGAAACATGTGATAGCAATTATCATGTGACTATGGCATGACTTGAATTTATGAACTGATTGGCTGGAAACACGTGACTGCATTTATCACATGATTATGACGTCACATGAATTTAGACTATTGTATATACTTGCGTTCTAAATATAATGAAGAGAGACAGATACCTTTTGATAAACGTTCATATCGTAAAATTATAGCAAGATCTTGACTAGATTTAATACGTAACAGTTCCTAACTTTTTACACAACTTACTTTTACATAAAGGAAAACAAAAATGTTTCTCTTAATATAAGCAATGCATGTTCAGTAACATTAGTAATCGAAAAAAAAATGCCATCTTTTTCCAAAATAATAAAATAATTATAATAATAAATCATTTTTGCTCTTAAAATACGATTTTGTTATTTTTTTTCTTTTTCTAATATAACAGGAAACATTAAAAAAAACAACAACATTTAATGGCATTTTTAATTTAGGTTGTTAAGTAATGTTATAGGTATTTCAAGACTTTTGGGTCTGGTTGCAATCATTTTTAAAGTAGTAACATCAGCCACTTAGTTTTTATTTCCAACATTATGCAAGTTTAGAAATATCAAAAATAACACAAACAATCTTTAAATGGGTCTTTTACGAAAAATATGTTAAACGATGAGTTAACAATAAAATTAAAATTCTGTGATATTTATAATTAGCTTTATTAATTAGCAGCTTTTATTGAAGAATTTCTAACAAGGAAATATCAGAGTTTATTAGAAATTTCTGTTTCATTTTTTCTTTCTCAAGTACATTATATCTTGACGATAATATGAATTATTTTTATGTATACTAAAATTGAGTAAATAAATTAAACTTATATTTTAGCAATTCAAAATAGAACCAATTAAATTTTTTTATCATTGTGTTCTTATAAATTCACCTCTTCTAAACCAACTCCAATTAGAATAACAACAACAAAAAAAAAAAAAAGATAAATTTAATATGATTCAATTACCGGAAAATGGTTCCATTACAATGCCATCTGAAAAGCAGGAAACATACTGAGACAAATGAGCCTCAATTAAATTTGTATATTGTACATTTTCAGTCTCAAGTTACATATTCATAACTGTTAATTTATGTGTGATTTTTACTCATTTGTCAATACAAAGTTCGTATACAATGTCGTTTGTTATACATTTACACTAATCTTCAAAAGAAATAGAAGTCAATTCTAAAACGCCTACCAAGAATTGTTCTCCTTTTTTTTTTCGCCAAACGATATTTAATACTCTCTGTCACTGGGTAAAAGAACTTATCCAAGTCACGACGAACAATATTCGAATACAACCTTGTGATAATTGTAACCTTTATATATTAACAGTAATAAGAATTTATTTTTTACAATGTGAATTGAAAATTAAAAAAATAAGTGAAATTTTATATTTTAGCAACTCAAAATGGAATCAATTACTCATTTATCGAACTATATTTTTATCATTGCGTTTTTACAAAAGTTCATCTCTCTATACTAATTTCAATTAGGTCGGGAAAAAAAATGATAAATTTAATAGGGTTCCATTACAGGAAAAGATTTATTACAATTCCGTCTGAAAAGCAGGAAACATACTAAGACAAATGAGCCTCAATTAAATTTCTATATTGTACATTTTCAGTCTCAAGTTACATCACAATTGTAAATTCGTCTGTGATTTTTACTCATTTGCCAATACAAAGTTCGAACACGATGCCGTTTGTCATATGTTTATACTAATCTTCAAAAGAAACAGAAGTCAATTCCCCAAAACGCCTACCAATTATTGTTCTTTTTTTCTTTTCCCCCAAACGATATTTAATACTTTCTGTCATTGGGTAAAAGAACTTATCCGAGTCACGACGAACAATATTCGAATTCGAATGCTGACAAGATAAATAATCCGTTAGCTCTCAATCATGAACATTGAGCCTTATGAAAATCACAAATCGTTTGGAAACAAGCAAGTTAATATTCATTTCAAAAAGCACCAATTTTCTTGTCCTTTTAACCCACTATGTGTTTGCCTTTTTACCAGACTCTAATGAATGGGTAACGGATCGGCTTCGGTAGCGAAATTTATTGGCCTCGAATGGCAACAGGAATGTTAATCAAAGGAGATGAAAAAAAAAAGTGAATCACGAGACTCCGCCCACTTCGCCATGTTTTTCCGTAATCGAGTGTTCTGAAACTTGAATAATTGAGACGCAACAAAATAAAAGTAATCGAATTAGTGTTATTATTCGGGATGGAACTTTGAAGATAAAGGTTTTGTTATTATTTTTTTTTTCTCTAGCGTTCGGCGAATGCTTGCGTTATATTTTGGCGACCGTTATTTATTTCTTCGTGCATTTTATTTGAAGCACTTTAAGAAATGAACGAATTTATCATTTCGAATTTAAATAAAGCTGTAACGTTCGAATTTGCGCTTGACTCAAGGGATCTAAGCGTGAAGAAAATTTAATAAAGATTCCATAATCCCATATATAATACTTGGTAAAAAAATCTTACCGGGAAAATTTAAATGCGAAATTATGGTTCTTATGTTACTGAATTTCTTTAAAAACTGCTTTAGCGAATAATATTTGAATCGTAATATATGCGGAGAGAATTCTGCTTTATTTCTTTATCCTTTAAAGGAATTTCTTAAGGGAGCAGAAAGAAATGCTTCTAATTCAGTAATAAATAAATTTTGCTTGTGTTCGACAATAGCGGATATTTGTTGATCCTGCTAAAGCTTGTATTTTTAAATTTTGTCTCAAAATATTTTATAAACGGAGTGTTATTTTGTCAGGTAATTTTTGACGAAAGTGATTTGCATCTTATTTATTATTCAATTCACATAATGATTTATAACATCTGCATTTTATTAGAAAAACATTTTTACCTTACGATGCTATTTGCTATATTGCTTTCGAAATTAACATTTTTTTTTATCGCTTATTATAAAATAACAAAAGTGCGAGAGACGTAGGCGAAAATCAAATAAGAGCAGAAAAATTACTTGCATTTCACTTCTTTTCACTAAGTAATAAATATTAATGACATCGTTTCTTTAGGAGGATTTTAATCTGTTTAAAACAATGTACGGCTCTGATGAAGTTAATTATTAGAAGATTAATCTATACTCTCGCAAATGAAAGAAAGAGTTTGTGTGTGTATGTGTCTGTGATGAAGCACACAAAAAAGAAAAACCCAGAATAGGGAAGTTTGGCGTTTTGAAACTATGAGTCATAATGGTTTGTACCTCGAAGAGATTCTTTTCCGAAATTAGTTTGAGAATTTTTAAAATGTAATTTTAAAGCGATTATCTTCATAGCTCTAGCGATATGACGTCATCACACCCATCTTTGAATGCGACAAATTAATTTTCATGTAGTTTTCTAGAGATTGCAATATATTTTCCATATCATTACTTATTGCCTTTTGATTCACTTATTTTTTTTCTTTGAGACAAAATCAAAATTGTTTTGGAATAAATCATTTTTCAAAAAAAAAAAAAAAAAAACTTTGAATAACTCTAAACTTAACTTAGTTTTTTGGCAACACGCCTTGTATTAACAGTTTTGTTTTTCAAATATATTTAAAGCTCTGACAGAAGATAAAAAAACACACATTTCCTATTGAAAAGAACGGCTTTTATATAAAAGCGTAGTAATGCAAATATTAATTATTAGTGTTAATATGTAAATTCAGAATAAAACACTTGCGGTATTAATGGTAAGGAAATATTTCTTCGCAGTTAAAAATTTAATTTCTAATGGTATTATATTTCGACAATGGTTGTTCTTGTATCGACTCACAGAAATAAAAATATTTTCGACATCTCTTAATTATGGAAGGAATGAAAAATGTTACTTTAAGTAAAACTTTAATTAAATATTATAAAATATATTAATTGGAGTTCGAACAGTTTGGATAAAGACCACTTCATAGCCCCTCCCCCCTCAACAGCGTAACGGAGACTATTAGGGCCCCAAGCAGGATCCTACAAAGAGTATGTACGTGGTGTCAGTCAGACTTTGGGCCCACTAGAGTCCTGACTCCACCCCACCTGCAGTTCGGGTGTATATGTCGCAGGAAAATGATGAAATTAGGACTTTCCTCGAATCCCTAAGAGAGATGATCAATTCACTCTAGATGTGTTAAAATAACGTCTCCTTGAGGTCATTTCCCTGATGTAAGTAAGTGATTTGATCAAATCCTAGAACTGTTTTAGTGAAATGAACAAGTCAGCCATTTTCTTAAAGATATGGGGTTGATACTTAAGGGATCGATAGTACTACCTGTATGGTTAGGAAGTACAAGGACTCGACCCCCCCCGCCCCCCCCCCCCGTATAGCATTTCGCCTATACAAATTCTGACTAGTTCATTTCATCATTTCACTGAAACAGTTCAGGGTTTGATAAAGTCACTTACTTTCCTCAGGGAAATGACCTTGAAGAGACATTATTTTAACATCTCCCGACAATTGATCCTATACCTTAGGGATGATGTGAAATTCCTAAGGGATGGGGGGGGGAGACACCTGGAGGGTCGAGTCCTTGTACTTCCTGATCATACAGTTAGTACTATCGATCCCCTAAATATCAACCCCATGTCTTTAAAAAAATGGCTGATTTGTTCATTTCATCATTTCACTAAAACAGTTCTAGGATTTGATCAAATCACTTACTTACATAAGGGAAATGACCTCAAGGAGACGTTATTTTAACATCTAGCGTGAATTGATCATCTCTCTTAGGGATTCGAGATGAAAGTCCCAATTTCATCATTTTCCTGCGACATATACTTTAAGCCACTAGAGCCCCCTGCTCCTGACCCCATGTATGCATATAATTAGATCTTTGATATCTTAGTTATCTTATTTTCTTACACCTCGTTTCTTTGAAAGGTTGCCCACCCCTGCCCTAGTCAATCTTGGCTAGGATTTATTTTGGGGGTAGGGCTTTTATTGGTTAGCTTCCTAAGAAATCATGCGAGGGCCTAGTTTTTGATTAGATATTATTTTCGGAAGAACGCGATTCTTTCATATTTTTGATGAAACGAGTGTTTATTTCATCCTGATATCTTCATTTAACCCTTTCGCGGGCAGTGGCTAATAGGTCTAGCCACATATTAAAACATCTTTCTCCAAATTTATAGTGGTGGATATTTAGTCTATCCACAAGCGTTAATTGAAGCTAAAACGCATAAAAATCAATACAGATGGTAGCACGATACCTTTTTTTTCATTTCATGTCCTCTGATTCTACAAATTATATTTTGTGATCACTATAAATAAAATTTCTGATCTTCGAAAAAAAAGTCGACATGTCTTTATTTTACTCTTATCTGAATGAATTAAGCAAATGTGCAATTAAAAAAAAGCTTTTATTTAAGTTTTTGGAAAGCTTTTATATGTTGATAGAGGCTCTATCTACTGCCCACCTAGAACAGAAAAATGATCTTGAAATTTTCGCTTATACTCTACTCGAGAGAACGTTGGGAGTCGGAAATAAGAACAAACTTTGTTTACAATATGCGGTACGAGATTCTTGGGTTCGAAAATCTTTCATCATAGCTTTTCTGCTGGGAGAAAATGTTTGCATATTATTAAGGCGCATAAAATACTTTGAATACTTTTTACTAAGAGATGTGTATATATTTTTAATTAGCATTTCCGTTTTATAAGTTTATTGTACATTGATTTTTATTATTATTATTATCAACGTAAAATAGAATTTGAGTATATTTGTGTAACAATGCCTAGAAAAAACTTATCTGTTCAAGAGGCTCTTGCTATATTTGAAGAATTGCCACCAGATCTTGCCAGCAGCCTCTAATAATAGTGATACTGAAGATGAAAATTATGGGAATCATGCGCTTGCCTAGCTATGGGAACTACTGGTCAAATTCTCCTGATTTGCTTGATGAGTATATATCTCAACAAATATTCGTTTCGCATATATTCTTTCACATTTGCATATTAATGATAATTCTTTACAGCCGAAGAAGGGCAGCGATAATTTTGACAAACTATATAAAATACCGAAATTAAATAAAATATAGAATGTGGATATATACCAAATTTCAATGTTTGTTTTAGTAAATATTCTATATTCTATATTGCACAATTATTTTATTTTTATTTTATTACACGTGTACTTTTGTATTTAATTGTTATTGAATTAATTATTAGCATAAATGTTGTTAATTCTTCATAAAAAGTTTATTGTAATATGATTAATTATTTCTCTCTCTCTCTGTCCTGAAAAGTAAGTTAAATGTCTTAAGTGCGCAGTGGCTATAACTTCTAGCCCTTACCCTGAAAAAAACTACTGATTAGATATTTTTTTTGTGACTAAATAATGCTTACAGAGGATGAGAACATTACACTTATCAAGTTCTTTATCACAAAAAAAGTGTATTTTAGCTTTGTGACCGTTAAAGGGTTAAAGTACATAAACCAGACAGTTGTAATATATTTTATAAATCACTAGAGGTATTTTCACGAAACGCTTAGAACACTTTCTCATAAAAATGTTCAAAGAATTATATAATTTAATTATAACACATATAAAAGCGTTTTACATGCTGTTAAAATTCAGAAAAATATGCCATCACAAAAAAAAATCTCATAAA
Organism: Trichonephila inaurata madagascariensis; assembly: GCA_019973955.1. NCBI lineage: Eukaryota > Metazoa > Arthropoda > Arachnida > Araneae > Nephilidae > Trichonephila > Trichonephila inaurata. The sequence goes on along the minus strand of BMAV01019692.1, from coordinate 28,580 downwards.
TTCTAATTTTTAGAACACGTAATACTTATTTAACGTTCTTTGAAATTTAGAAAAATTCAATAAATACTAAATTTTATTTTAAACATTATCAAATAAAATCTGATTTTTTTTTTTTAAAAAAAAAACGTATTTAAAATTTTAGCCCCAATTTTTAACGAAGGATGAAAGGCATGGGAACAAATTTCAAATAATTCCAGGAAAAATATTTTAATTAACCAGATTGTTTTAATAATTAGTAAGAATTGAATTTGCTAGTATAGAAAAATAATCTGAAATACAGAAACATCTTAAATGTTAAATACAGGCCAAGTATAGGTTAAATGTTGTATACTGATTAACGTAAAAGTATTAATATATAAATGAACAAAATATGTTTAAACCGATCGTACAAACTTCCTTTTTTTTGGACTACCGTGTAAAATTTATTTTTTAGATACTTTTTTCTTGCATATTTGCAAAAGAAAACTAATATTTAAAGGATATCTTTAAAAAGGCTTAAAAAATGGCCTTTTATATTGCTTTTTGCATTCTAATTTTTTTGCTTACTGTTAGTTAAGAAAATTCTAATAATTAACATGATAGTTAAACAAGATTTCTCACAGCAATTTCGCATCATAAATCATTCCAAATTACTTTAACCAATTAACCTTTCGTTATTAATCATTTTCTTGAACTTTATGTACAATGACTTTCAGCGTCAATTACTACAACTTTCACTTCCGCAAATTTCTGAATTCAGAAAACTTTTGACTTGACGATTCTTTCTGCTATTTTTTGAAAAGAAGCTTTGTTAATTAAACTGTCAAATGCTTTTTCAAAACTTCTCTTTCCATTGTGTTCACAACTAACCAGAAAGTTAAATAGTTGTTGGGTACAATATAACGTGATGGAAACGTGATAGGACTTGATTCGTGACTTGAATTCAAACATCGTGACCATATACATGGAAATCTAAAACTTGAGCTTACGTTTCTCAAAGTGTTCATATGTTTCATGTTTCCTTCAATAAGTATAATAAATTACAGCTTTAATCGCTGTTGTTATCAGTGTAATTAACGTCTTAGTAGATACATTTAAAATCTTTGTAATAGTTTGATGTTGCATTTTTCCAGTTTTAATTAAGGTAATTTGGAGGAAGACGCCAGTTTACTAATAGTACTTTTATGCGACGATAGATGGCAATTTTGAGCCACTTGTGTAAGGTCTGGTCCAGCATTGAGTGTGGCTTGTGAATTTATCTGAATGAATCGTCTTTAATCGGCCTTATTTTTCGATCTTGTGAACATTTAAGGTGATGAGTACAACCTTTATAATATTACGTTTCTCATATTTAAAGTTCATAAACGTTCTTGTTATTTTAAATAAGATATTTGCAATATAAGTGAGTTAAGCAGAATGTTATACATTCAATGCATGTAGAAACGGCTATAACACTGCAGCAATAAGGAAATAAGTGTGTGTGACATCTACCCCATATACTTGGGGGAAGACCCACGTGGTTAAGAAATAAAATAAAATAAAATAATTTTTTTTCATTTTATATAACACTGTATAGTATCGTATAAAATATATAACTACCATTATTAATTAAGCTGTGAGGATGGCACAGGAGATCTCCATAGAACGAGGATGTGCTGGACTGAAGTTGACTACTACTTCAGCCTGCTGTAGACAGTTCTGCAGGAAAGTTCGCTTTTAGCAAACTAATGATGAAAGAATTTAATTTTTTGTTGTTTTTTTTCTATAGTTATTGTTATTTTCCATTTAATTTGGTAATGTTTGTCTTATTTTTTTTATTAACTGGGGTGTTGTTACATCTTACTCCATGACTGGTGGCATCTTCCCCATATGTATGGGGAAGATGCCACGAGATCCGTTGCCAACAGCCCTTGTGTTATTTTACAGTGTAACGTTATTTATAATATTCACTCATTCACACATGAAAAATAGCCAGGATTTAGTGTTGACTGATATTCTAAAGTAATATATCATTCTTTGATTTCCTTTCACGCTACAGGGTGATACTAATGTCGCATGAAAAGCTGCACGAGGGCTATTGGCGACAAACCTCGTAATTTTGAACGGTTGTCAAATGACGAGGATGTCACCTGGGCTGTCATCCCACATACCACGCCAACGTGAGGACATTGAGCCGATAGATTTAGCATGCATCAGCCACTGTAGAAGGCGGACTAACTCTTTTCAGAGATTGTGATTTTAAGCAAACACTTTTACCTAAAAATAGTTTCACCATCGTAGTACCATAAATCAGTTGTTGTTCTTTTACTGTATTTTGTGAAGTGAACCTCTTAAATTTAGTTCGTTTTTATTGAAAAGTTTCGTTATACTCTGATAAATTCTGCTTTGTGGCGAAAATAGTTTCATAAATAAATGTCAGTTCAAAATTTTTTTTTCGACATAAATTACACGAATAGCAATAACATATGTGTGATCTTAAATACGTAGAAATTTGATTATTATCTAAATGAATTTTAAAAAAATTGAAATTTTTTATACATTGAATAATAACTATACATTTTTTAAAGTATTCATTACTACAATCTAAATTAATAAGCAAGCTATTAAGTCATCCAGTTATTAAAGTACTAACACTACATAAAATATACTGTATATATATGTGATGAATCCCTAGCCCTTTATTCTTAAATTGGGGTAAAACTCCTGTCCAGTACAACTCAACCCACCTCCCACATAACGACTTTGATTTCTATTCACGGCTCCAAAACCACGTGGACGAATGGCACTTTCTCACGATCGATGCTTGAAAAAGGACTCAAGTCATGGCTTGGGGTACAGAAGGATTAGCTGAATCCTTGTAATAAACTATCATATGATAAACGGTTGTACTTTTCATCATTTCTGTCAATAACAAACACGTCAACTTCGAAGTACTCCAAGTCAATTAATATATATATATATATATATATATTTCCTCTCCAAAATTCCACATCATGTATTCGGGCTATTTTTTTAGTCCTCCTTTCAATCAATGTATACCTGTACTTATTTTTATTAATCTGTAATTAAATCCTTAATGGAGAGAGAGATAATAGTCCCAATGTGTCAACCAGCAGTATGCTGACCCACTGGCTAAGGTTGGCTTTGACGTTCTCCAACCTGATCCTTTGTTTGTTACCAAAGTTCTAAAAGAATCTTCAATGCTAGATTTTAGGCTCATCTTCGACAGAAGATTCGGAATTCTGTGAGAGGAAGAATTGAAGTTCCTTCATGGAAAGTCTCATTCCTTGTGACCTATACAGTCCTGTCGGTGTCGCTAAATTAAGAATTTAAACGGACATGATTACCTCACAGGTTCTGTTTATCAGACTCCTAACTTGCCTTATAGTTGATGCTAAAGACATGCATGAATCATTTAGTCTCTTGTTCTGGACTCAAAGACGTAGTAGTTTAAATAGGTTTAAGGTATCCGACTACGTTCGGAACCATGATTTTGCAAAAGTGTATAACTGGATAATATTTATGATATTAGTGTCACTTAGATTAGAAAATGTATATAAAATTGCTTTAAGAATTATATTACAATAAAAAATTATTTAAGTACAATATTTTGACAAAATGAACATACAATATACATGGGTCATTTTTGACAAAATGACCCATTTTCAAAATATTCTCCTTTTGTGAAAAATGCTTCTATTATATAATAATATTTTGCCTGTATATAGCTCAGACCTCTGTACAGAGGCTCAACTAGCATTTTTGAAATATATAACTTAGAAGTGGGTTTATCCATGTTTTACGACAACAGAGGGGAGAAATTTTAAGAAAATAACACTGATAATTATTTCAATGGGCTGTAACTCTGAAAATAATGTGAACTTTTCAAAAAAAAAATAGTTCAGACTCTCTGGAGAAGTCTTACCTACGCATAAGCAAAATATTATTATTTTAGAAGCATTTTTCATAAAAGGAGATTTTGAAAAAAGGTTATTCCAAGTTACTTTTTTGCCAAAATATTGTTATTTAAATACATTTTTTTGTCAAAATGTCCTTAAAACAATTGTATACGTGTATTCTAATCTAAGTGACACTAAATATCATGAAAATTATCTATTTATGCGCTTTTTTAAAATCACGGTTCCGAACGTATCACTGTTTGATTTTATTGTATTTCTGTACTGTATGGGCTGCCAGTCATAGACTGATGACGATCATGTTTTAATCTGATCTAGAATTTTAAATAAAACATTTGGAATATCTAGATTTAAAGGGCACCAACATCTCACTGTTCCATTCGATATATTCTCATGGAATCCAGACTTTCTTACAATTTTACTACTCAACTTCCTAAAATGATGCCTTGTAGAAGTTAGCGGAACAATGTACCTTCCCAGGTATCATTTTCATCGTCTGAGTGTGTCTAAAATTCCGATGTTCATCATCCATCGTCTATACGATTTCCAATGATACGGTAAAAATAAACCAATTAATAATCACCATTCTAGTTAATAAAGTATTATATTACTCATCCCATCAATAAAGTGAGATGACAGAAGCAGTTGTAACATCCGTCTTGAATCCAAAGATGACTGATAAAGAGGTTTATGGATTGGGTATCTGGAAGAAGCTTTGTGAATAGTAAGAAGTATGATTATTTCGCTGCGTAGGCGTTACGGTACCTTTGATAATCCAACAATTGAACTTAAGTTGAATTGAGACTATTACAATATTGACAAAGCTAAATAAGGCGACAAAAAGGGAAAAGAATAATGGGTGTCTTTTTCTTTATTCCGATTAGCACGCAATCAAAGCAATATTTTTTTTTTAAATAATAGAATTTAGGTTTTATATACATTTTTTAAATTTCAATTTTTCAATTACATATAACACTCATAAAAAAATATCTTACGAATTTTAATCTCGATATAACAAACCAACTTTTGTTAAACGTAGTTTGACGTATCGATGAATTAAATTTCGTGTGTGTACGCAATTATTGTAGCAGGAGTAGAATTTTACAATCACTACATAAAATTGTAAATTTTTCTTTGAGAAAATTAAAATGTTAAGTTTTTATGGTGTTTTTGAGTACAAAAACTGTTTTACACAAGGCATATACATAAGAGGCAAACCAAAATTTTTGAAAATTATTAAATCAAAGATTTTTTTAAAAATCCTACCAAGTCCCCTTAAATTAAATTATTCATCTTTAAAAAAAAAGTTCGATAAATAATTGATTTTTCCCTCTTTAAGTCCCAGCTGTTAAAAACAATATACATATATTATGTTGAAATGTATAAACTGAATCCTATTGCGTTACTGAACCGAAAGCAGAACATAATGTTTAAAAGTCATCAGTTACGAAAAATCTCAAATCAGAGAGATTTTTTTTTTAAAAAAAATTCCATTAAGTGTTAGGTTATACCGTGGTTACAGGGCAAATGTATATATATTTGTCTGGTTTATCATCCAAGTGTGTTAGGGATAAGCTTAACTTTTCAACATGGCAATGTTTTTTTTTTCTATGCATGTCTGCGCTTATTTTGAGTTTCATTATTACACGTAAGTTTTTATCCTAATTTTTTTCTATAGAATTTTTTCTTATTATTACTCTCTATGAGAGAAACATCATTGTTCTCTTTTAATAATTTCATTTTACTTTACTGTCAGGTTTATCATCCACGTGTGTTAGGAATGGGCTTAACTTTTCAACATGGCTCTGTTTTTTTCTATTATGTCGAAAATCCCTGCTGTATGGTGAAGGCGGATCCATAAAGTATTGCTTAATCCTTAAATCACTGGCCTAATTCAGCGATGGCTCTAGAAATCATAATAGGTCTCCATTTTAGTCCAAAGACTCTTTTGTATCTACATTTATTGTGTCGCTTGAAGTCCAATTTCTTTCTTCTTTGGCATTGTAGGTTGTACAACTTTTTCACTTAGTATCTTATTTTATTTTATTATACTATATATATATATTGGTTACATTCTTTTAGACTCAAAATAAAATCATTTTTCTTCAACATAAGTAGCCGAAAGTCATAATTATTGTTAAATGTTGTACTGTGAGTTATGAATATAATACAATGTACATTGCAACATTTCATAACCCCTAGCTCCTTATCCCATCAACTTTCGAATCAGTCCGTTCCAAGCTTTTTTCCCATCTTCCACTGTATCGTGCACTGTCCTTTGGACAGAAGATTTTTAAAATTTAATACTAAAGAAGCTGTTAAATGTATTTGATGTTTTTTTTCCCTCTCAATAGGTGTCATCTCATCGCAATAAATGTTAAGAAGTACTAAAATACCTATTTTTTTGTAAACTGCTTCTGGACTTTTTACTTTATATAAAACAAGTTGTATAAAAAAAATTAAGTCAATTCCTACTTAGGTCAACAGAGAAAATTTTTATTTTACTTACTTTTTGTTAAATACTTACAATTAATATAAATATGTGTATATTTATTACAGAATCACAATTTTAAATGGCAAAATAGGGAGCGATTTTCATTCCAATTTTCCATTCCCCTTTTATATAGGGTGCTGAACTATTATTTTTGTTTGTTACTATTTATTCATTGATTAAATTTAATTAATGAATTTATATTTGAAAAAACTGTATTAACATCCAGTGTCATCCACTACAAGTTTAGAAAAATGTATTGGAACTTGAACGGATGAATAAAAAGTATTTTATTAACGATTGAAAATTAGAACAAGATATATATATATATATATATATATATACAGGTAGCGCACACAGGAATTTTTCAAGGAGGGGGGTGTCCGGGGTTGAAAGTTCACCATTCTTGTATCATGCTATTTTTGATTTTGTCGATTTTCAGGAATAAAACATAGTAAAAAACTAATTATTGAATAAATAATTACCATTAATTAATAAAATTAATCATTAATAACAAATATTTAATTAAATTTTACGTATTATATACTTAGAATTATAACCAATCGGAAAAAAATCAAGGGCTTTGAGGGGGGTCTTGACCCCTAGGACCCCCCTTGTGTGCGCCACTGTATATATATATATATATATAGGGAGAGTGGGAACTAATAGTAGGAATTGAAAAGGTCTGAAATACTTCAACTTTATTTTCCTTTTGGTAGCACTTAGCACAATTTTTTTTATTTACTTTTTTCCTTCATCTGTGTACTGGAGAACACCTTTTCCGCATAGGTAAGTTTTTCAATTCTGAAAAAAAAAAAAAAAATTCGTCATTACCCTATTAAGTACTTTTTTGAACTTGATTTTATTTCCTGTGTTTCATTACTCATTTTTTATATTCAGTAATCTTCTTAATCATTTTAATTTTTCTGCTACTGTTATTACATTACATACTTGTTGTTTCTTTTACGCAGTATTAAATCACCATCAAGGTCAAACTGCTTAAACTGCGTAAGAAAGACTATTGTACAATTTACGATTAGGAAGAAGAAAAACTTTCAAAACAATTTACTCCATTTCTAAAGTAAATGAAATAATAAATCAGGAAAAAGCAGAACATTCAAACAACGGGCATCTTAATTGAAATTTTTCCTCTGTGCAATTATGCTCTTAGACATGAATTGCTGGAAAGTATTAGTCGGTCAGATTTTGATTGATGGTTATGTTAAGAATGACGCAAATGTCTATTTGCTTGAGCGTTAAGAAAATTAGATTTGTTTTCTGTTAGAAATTAGATTTACTTCTCGTGTGTAGCTTTGTTTTATATGTTCAGCATACAAATATATAATTTATATTTGGATCAAAGTTGAAAATGAGATGAAAAAGTGTGTGTCACCGCATGGTTGTCATGCTAACTCATTAAAACATATTTTATACGAAAAATATAAATTTGACGAATTAAAGTGTACTTATTTAATAATGTTTTTAAAGGTATTTCTTAGTAATTTTGGATTTTAATGTAAAAATCTTTAATCTTGAGTACTCTGTTGTCAAAAAAAATATTACAGAAATGATTTTTAAAGAAAGATTTTTTTTTGGCCATTATGAGATATTCCCATCTAATTTTAATCCTAAAAGAATTAATTAATTCTAACGAATGTTTTGTAATTAAATCTCAATTCTTACTGAACAAAATTAGTTTTCCTCTTCGTTCAAAGTTAATTCAACCGTTATCACAAATAGATTACTAGAACTCAGTCAAATTTTGTTTATATCCATCTATCCACGAAAGGATGTTAATCCTTTATCTACCGACGGTACTAAGTGTGGTAGTACCACACTCACTTTGAAATTCCATAGAATAACCAATTTTACGAATACTCTGACCATACTTCGCAGGAATATTCTTTTAAACCCTATCTTCCAAGATATATGGCAGCACGGGTTCTATGATGATCATTTTAGTTGGGAAGGAGAATAGTTTCACAGCAGAAATTTCGTTTTCAGCTGACGGCGTTTTCAGCAGATTGTGAAGATTGTCATTTTTGTTCCGAAAAGTAGTTAATGTCAAAAGGTAAGTGTCTTATTTTTTTCGTACGTTAATGAAGACCTTAGAAAAGGATTTGACTCTTTATTTTAAGCGAACAGTGTATATAATTAATTTTACAGTTGAATATCTTTAACTAATTAATTAGCTCTAACGGATTAATTTCCCCAAAGTTTAGTATTTTGTTTATGTATATCCCTTTTAATTTTCAATGTAGTGATTAAAAAAAATATTGCATGAAAAACACTGCAGTAAATCATAATGCGGTAGATAAAGGGTTAAATATACAAATAATACCCTTAATTTATTTCCATAAAACAGCCAAATGATTCAGTTCTAGATTTTATTTTTTTCTCAGACTATAATTAATAATTTTAAAAACATTTGGCGGTGCACTTCAAGAATTTGGCGTCATACAAAAATGCCGCTGCACAGTCGTTGAGAATCACTGGTTTAGCGTTGTAATTATACAACATATAGGAATATCAACACTACATATAGGAATAAGTGAAGAAGGAATCCAATCTTACTTATAAAAAGCGATACATCTCTCTTCCATTTCAAGATTAAGCGTTGCCATCAAGCATATCAAATCTTTTAAACGGTTAACAAGTATTTACCGTGTGCGTGTTTACCATAGCAGTTTCATGGCAGAAAACGTACAAGGGACGAATGACGCAGCTCATTTGAATACCGGAACCCTGATAACTCGCCACGGACCCAACTCCTATCATTATGTAGCATGATAAGTATTGATTGAAAGTCATCAATAACGTCTGACACTTACCCAGTGGTGCAATACTGGTCGATGCCACTGCACCCTCGCTAATAACACATGGTCCACCCACTTACACACGAGAATTAAAAAGAAAAAAGAAATAATAAAAAAGAAGGGGAAGTTTAAAGACTCTTAGCTTTAATAGGTTGATCATGCCACCGCGGAAATTTTTTGCCCAAATCATTCGAAATCACTTAAAGAATACTTAAAATGTTGCCAAAGACGTGAAGTAAAAACACGATTTTAACCTCAGATGGAGTGAAAAAATTCACTGGCGCTTATATATCAAGAAGGTGGGTGAAATATGCGCTATTAAATGTTTGTACACATCGGGTGCGAGGTTATTTTTGAAGCGGGAGTGAAGAGAAGGAATAGTTGATAATTTTCTTCGAGTTCTCTTGCCAGCCAACTATTTGACCATTTGCACGTGTGCTAAACGTGAGTCACGGTTCCAGCCTGTGATTGCACACAGCGCGCCAAAAAAGTGACCAACCAAAAGAACAATAAAGAAGTCGCGCAAGCGGTGGAGGTGTTTTTGCCACTGCTTGCAACGTGCCAAACGGGCAGTCTGAATTGATCAATTACTATGATTGGAACTCGTGGCTGGTTTCCACCTCAATTCGAATTTTTTAAAGTTCGATCAACCTTATCACCGAATGCTTTTAAAGAAACGCGGGTCGCAATTTACATTTTGTTAATTTTCAACACCGACCTTCCGCTTTGCGGTATAAATTTCGAACATCACATACCAAAGAACGAAAACTCCATATTCATTCCCAATCTATCTAAAAACATGCAAGTCTTTATATATATAAACATAGTACTTTGTTTCACAGTTGTTGTTTCTATTACGCCCTCTCTATTCTTAAATATAAAAGCTGAATAAACGTGATAAATTGATAAGTTCCATTCTTTTTCGCATCGTGAAGATTTATAATTGATACCTTGGATTCTTTTTCCTCTTATGAGTCTCAAAAGATTAATTGTATGATGTCTTTGCTTTCAAAACTGAGTTATAAATGATAATGGAGTACATATTTAAAGCTATCATTAACTGCATATAATCAGTATTTAACTCAGAGATTCCCAAACTTTTTTATATTATAGACCCCTTGCCATGTATTTTGGTTAGGGGTAGACCCCGCTTACCTAATACTGAATTTTTGCAAATTTAAATGTGTTTTTGACAGATGGGGTTAGTGCTACTTTCTTTAAAAGACTTAAATCTCTAATTGTAGTATAGTGTAGTGTGAAAAAGTTAAGAAACACATGTTAATTTTAAACATTTATTAATTAAACTCAAACTTTAAAATTTAGGGCCTGTTACATAAAATAACTGAGCAACAAATGGTTTTAAAGAGGAGATTCTGATGCGTTAATTAACCCTCTCTTTAACTGTCAAGTTATTTTGATGATTTGGGTGCATAAATAATCATCATTATGCAAAAGACAAAGAGATAAAGCCGAAATAAACTTCTCCCGATATGTATTCGGGTATAAAACAATAAGATGTACTAAAAATAGAGATGTACCTATAATACTCGGGCGAGACACTTAAGGTATCCGACTATGTTCGGAACCGTGATTTTAAAAAGGCGCATAAATGGATAATTTTCATGATATTTAGTGTCACTTAGATTAGAATACATGTATAAAATTATTTTAAGGACATTTTGACAAAAAAAAATTACTTAAATTCAATATTTCGGCAAAAAATTAATTAAAAATAACCTTTTTTCAAAATGTTCTCCTTTTGCGAAAAATGCTTCTATTATAATAATATTTTGCCTGTATATATCTCAGACCTCTGTACAGAGGCTCAACTATGATTTTTGAAAAATTCACATTATTTTCAGAGTTACAATCATTTGAAATAATTATCGGCGTTTTTTTCTTAAAACTGCTCCCCTCTGTTGTCGTTAAATTAATGATAAACCCACTTCTAAGTTATATATTTCAAAAATTCTAGTTGGGCCTCTGTACAGAGGTCTAAGCTATATGCAGGCAAAATATTATTATAATAGAAGCATTTTTCACATAAGAAGAATATTTTGAAAATGGGTCATTCTATGTTCATTTTTTGTCGAAATAGTGTACTTAAATAATTTTTTATTGTAATACTATTCTTAAAACAATTTTATATACATTTTCTAATCTAAGGGACACTAAACATCATAAATATTATCCATTTATACGGTTCCGAACGTAGTCGGATACTTTAAGAGCTCTAGTGCAGTGCCCGGTATAACTCCGGGCATGAGAGCTAAAAGGTTAAGAAAAATGTCAACATTTGGCATTAATTTTGTTAGGTGTAACCTTGAATCTCCTTGGTTAGGAATGCCCAGTCTGTTTTTTGTTTTGTCTTGGAGACTGGCAACCACGCTGAAATAGGAAAAGCAATTAGAACAACTTCCCTTTTTTCAACTAGGAAAAACAACTAGAAACTTTCCCAAGATGTTCCATACTTTGGGATAAATGACAGTAATGTATTTTTAAAGGCAAACTTGCTGGTATCTGTTTCTAAACTGTACTTTAAGACCTTCGTTATAGCCTATTCTAACCAGTTCCTTTTGTAATATGACATTCGTTTTCTTTTCAACATAACCATATGGATTGATTCCTCTCATTGTGGTATTACCATAATCAAAGCATTGTCAAACGTGGATTCAAAATCTGAATGGTGGTCATTTAAATGTTGAGCGTTGATTGAAACATCATCTTCCTAACAGATTGTGAAAAACTAAAAAACAGGAAAAATTTCGCGATGACCAATGTTAAGTTAATTCCGGCAATAAACATGTAAATGATTGTCTTTGTTTTAATTAATTTAAACTATCCCCTTGTAACTACAAGTTAGCCTCGTCAAATTTAGTAAATAAATCTGTTAAATAGACAAAATCTGGTTTCCCCTTGATTAAATTTTTTTAATTCTTTCGTGGGTCATTTATTTCTCTTTGAATTTCTCTCAGTTTTTTTATGTTTTATTAACAATTCAACGTCAGAATTTAAGGAAATATGCTTTATTTTGCTAAATTTTGTGTTAACATTTAAATTTAAGAGGATTGGGAAGAATAATTCCCCCAAAGAACCATTCACCGTTATAAAGAAAAATAAATTTAATGGTGATTATTTGCCATGAAAAAATAAGAAGCATGATGTAATGCACAAGGGGACATCACATTCTGCACACATGTATTGATCCCCTTTTCTTGTTCCTTTCTGATACATTTCCTACAACGTCTATAGTTAAAAACCATCTTTGGCATACGATTTCCCAAACTGGTTAAACGCACATCATCCGGAACTACACACTTCTTTTCTTGTAATGTAGTGGACGTCCGTTTTTTTTTTCCTTAAAAAATATCCGTTTATTAGCTGGAGAGCTTTTGTTATACGGAATTTTAGCTGATTTGAACTTCTATTTTTTTTGTTCACTTACCACAGTATGAAACTATTTATGATTGCAGGGCCAGTAAGAAAATAAAAGATACGATGCCATCATTTTACAGATCATTTTCTTATTTGGTACCTTTCTTTTCTTTTCTTTCTTTTCTTCATTGTCAACCCCTCCCATGACATCGTTATATACAGCGACAACTTTTGGACATAGTATTTCTTCTTTAGGGTCATCACTTTTTGTCTGGTTTACAGATATCATAATAGCTGTATTATGGGAAGTATCACAAAACTGAAGCTGGAATTAGTCTTCCCATCGTTATAATAGCAAGGTCAATATATTACGATGGGTTTTAAGCTGCACACAGATGTATTTTGTAAGAACATGTAGAAAAAAGGGAAGTAAAATCTTCCCAAGACCTACGAAAGGGTTGAAACGTTGAATCTTTAGCATCATAAAACTCTTAAGGCAGTTTCAAAAAGTGCAAACAAACTTACCTCTTACAAGCCTTCCAACAACAAGAGTACTTCAATGTAAAAAAAAAAAATGGGAAAGCCGATTTTTTTAAATTATTAGGTCGAAAAGCGTGCACTTTCTCAGGTCGTAGGCTTGATTAATCACGTTAATCAGAACGAGAGACAGAGTGATTGGAACATTCTATCCCTAAAAATGTGCCCCTGATTTGTGTATCAACTATCAATCAGACACAACTATCAGTTTCTAAAATAAAAGTATTTTAAGGATTATTCACAAGCAGTCACTCGTCCTACTCAACAGCCGAAGTAATAACTAATCCCAGGTGGACTCTTAACGGTCAAATCAATATTCATTCTTCAATGGTCAAAACAAGACTAACTCAATTTCGGTGAGCAACTCCATATTTATAGGCTTTACGGAATTTTTTCGAAAAATCAGCTTGCGTCATAGATCGCGATATTAGTAGATTTCTCCACAAATTTCCAGAAGAATACACATGATCACGAACTCACCAAAAAAGGTCGCCAAAATGGTTGCCAATTTCGCCAACAGGGTCGCAAAAACAGATGCCAGCTTAGTTCTATCGCCTAGATTTCACCAAGTTTCCATTGAACCGCCATTACGATGTAAGGTTCGACGTTGCTTGCGAATATTACAACTTTAACATGAAATCAGTAAAACATAATGTAATATAAATGGATTACACGTCCGGATATAAATTATTTGCACTATTTTAAATATTCTTTACACAAAACTCGTAACAGTATCAATAAATGATTTCAGATTATGTGATTAGCAAAGATTTAAAAACTATAGTGCTTGATACTCATAAATTCCTCTACTGTAGTGGTAGGCCATTTTTTTAGAGAAGAGTCTCGTTGTGAGGAAAACAGGATAGAAAATGTATCAAAAAGCCACATACGCGTGACTAGGAGGGGACTGGAAGCATCCAGTTGCACTCGCGATCACAACTGTTGTATTCTAATTAACATTTTCGTTTATAATATTTATAACTAAAGCTTTACACAAAGTAACACTTTCCGTCGCTTCCGAAATTAAGAGATTTCGATGATATTTTTAGTTCTGGGGCTTAAGGTATCTGACTACATTCGGAACCGTGATTTTGCAAAAGCGTATGAATGGATAATATTTATGATATTTAGTGTCACTTAGAAAATGTATATAAAATTGTTTTAAGAATACTATTAAAATAAAAAATAAAATTATATTTGAGTACAATATTTTGACAAAAAATGAACATAGAATGACCCATTTACAAAATGTTCTCCTTTTGTGAAAAATGCTTCCATTATATGATAATATTTTGCCTGTATGTAGCTCAGACCTCTGTACAGAGGCTCAACCAGAATTTTTGAAGTATATAACTTAGAAGTGGGTTAATCCATGTTTTACGACAACAGAGGGGAGAAATTTTAAGAAAAAAAAGCCGATAATTATTTCAATGGGTTGTAACTCTGAAAATAATGTGATTTTTTCAAAAATCATAGTTGAGCCTCTGTACAGAGGTCTGAGCTATATACAGGCAAAATATTATTGTAATATAAGTATTTTTCACAAATGGAGAACATTTCGAAAAAAGTTTATTCTAAGTTAATTTTTTGCCGAAATATTGTATTTAAATAATTTTTTTTTTGTCAAAATGTCCTTAAAACAGTTTTATACATGTATTCTACTCTGTGACACTAAATATCATGAAAATTATTCATTTATGCGCTTTTTTTAAATCACGGTGCCGAACGTAGTCGGATACCTTAATGCAAGAACAACCAATGTCAAAATATTGTAATGTTGGAATTAAGATTCCGAGTGTCGTTAAAAACTTATTACTGAAAATATTGTTAGATTTTTGATTTTGAAATTTCATGTTTACACTAATAATTAAAACTGACTTTGATTGTTCTCGCACATAAAATTCATGCAAACTCTCTTTTATTAACCCTTCAACATATCACAAAATACGGAACGTGTTTTGTCACTACTGTTGGGGGAGTTTATGTGTATATCTTGCTCTTATTAAAGAGTGTTCCCTATCTCATGTATGCAAAAAACAAAGGTTGCGGGAAATTACTTAGAGGAGGGCCTTCCCATGGCGACATTTCTACCAGTAAGTTAAACTTTTGCTTCTTTAAAACTAATTTCAATATTTTCACTGAATCTCAATAATCTTTGTCAATGAAAAATCATTTAATACTAGGATTTGCAGCCCCGGAATCCCGAAATCCCGGGATCATGGTGTTTCTTCAAATCCCGAAATCCTGGCATTAAAATAACTAATCCCAGTATTTAATTTTTGATTGAATTATATTTTAAAATCTTTTTCTAATCATTTAATTCTTAGAAAATTTATATTTTTTTATAAAATATGACAGCGTTTCTCAAACTGTAGGGCGCACCCCCCTAGGGGACGTGATAACCCTACAAGGGGGGCGCTAGCATATTGAAAAATCGAAAACAAAAGATCATTTAAAAAAATTATTAATTTTCTGAAAGATAACAAAAAAAATATATTCTGTCACAATTAAAAAATAAATTACACATTTACACTGATATAATACACTTATAAATATATCAGTACTGCGCAATATATTTTATAATTAATTCAATAATACTAAGTTAAGAACAAATTTAATAATTACACCAGTGAACCCTGAACCCATGGGCTTGTCATATATAAAATTATATACGAAAATTAACACTTCTTTTTGTAACTTGTATGTTTTATAATTAATCCCTTAAATGCCGATTAAAAATTACGCGATTCGCTCCACAATGCCACCGTTAAACATGTAGGCGAGCGTATGTGGTGTATTAGAGGGGTGGAGTAAAAAAGGAATAAATAAGCAAATCCTCTGAAATAAATAAATCCGTCTCAAACACTGTCAAGGTCCTTTTATTTCATTCCAAAGCTTTGGAATAATTTTATGGATAGCAGTGCACAGAAAAAATAGTACTTCAGAAAGACGTATAGATACGTCCGCGGCAATTAACGTACTGACTGAACGAGACGTTTATATACGCCGATGACATTTAAGAGGTTGAAGTAGTATTTTAGCGTCAAAGTATATTATTATTGAATTCAATATATTGTTATAGTATGGAGGGGGGCGCGATGAAAATTATGATTGAATATTGGGTCGCAAGTATTGAAAGTTTGAAAAGCACTGAAATATGTACAAAAACCATGAAGTGTAGCAGAACTAAATAAAGTTATCAAAGAGGGATATGCATCAATGCAGCCAATTAGATATGAAACACTGTTATCAAAAATTCAAAAAGAAATCTCTTTTTGAAAATGGAGGAAGACATGGTGACTACCTGAAAAGAACATACTCTTACGTAATGACGATAAAACCTGCTAGTGTAGAGTCTGAACGAGCATTTTCTTCGGCAGGGCAATTTGTGACAAAAATAAGAAGCCATTTGTACGATGAAAGGCTGGACGAGGTGTGTGTTTTAAAAGCTTATTTACAGAAGTACAAGAAATGAAGAAATGTTTTTTAGTTTTATTATATTCTATTATTTATTTATTTTTTTTATGATGAAATAAGTTTTGCTTTTATTTGTTTCAATAAATAATAATAATAAATAATTTATTAACTACGTTTTCAGTTTTGTTAGGTAATTTCAACTCCGCTAATGAATAAGTATTTTTAATAAATAGTCCAATCTATTCCCGAGACCAATTACTGGATTTCGGGATTTGAATAATGTAATCCCGGGATCGAAAATATAACACAGGATTGCAAACCCTATTTAATACATTGGTCTTTAGCCAGTCAAATGTTTAGTTTTAGACGCAATAAGGTATATATTTTCAACAGATTATTACAAAAGAGAAAAAGAAAAGAAAGCAATAATTTTTAAATATAGCAGTTATTTTTTTTTAATAATTCATATAACTAGGAGTCTGAAGAGCTACAATCATCTATATACAGAGAGCCTCAAGTGGCTACAGTAATTAAAATAGCAATAAATTATACTCAACAAAGTGAATCATCATTAAAAGAAACAAATACAAATCTTTTCATCCAAATGAGTTACAACCCAGAACCTTTGAGGCAATACAAAAGGACGATAGCGAAAAAAAGAAACAGCGATAAAAACGTGTCTGCAGGTTACAAAAAAAAGCGCAGTTAAAACCACAAACAATGCTAAATGAAACCACTCATTAATCCAATTGCAAAATGCTACTTTTAAGTTTTAATATCTTCCACCAGGGGCCGCTGAGCTTATTCCAACCATTGTTTAACGCCTTAATATATCTTTCTTCAGGTCAAACAGTTGTAAGTATGTTCTAATTAAACTAATTAAAAGAACAATGCGTAGCCAATTAAAAGTGAAAGCGAGCTAGCTCTGTTTCGGTGAAAAGATCTTTCTTATTCTTAGTAAACAAAGAATTCCACACCGTCATCTGTCACTGGATTGGGAAAACGTGTTTTGTTCCACCCCGATTTAGCTGTCTTGGGACACATGATTGAATTTGGCCGCTTTTGGAACTCTGGTTTCTCGTATTCTCTGAGCAAATAGCAATTAAGGAGGATATTTAATCTCTTTCTGTCTGGTGTGTTTGAATTGTAGGTAGCAAAGTTAAAGGGTAGCAACTGTAAACAGCGTAATGAGAATGAAATTTTCTTTTGAAGATTCCGCTTCTGGTATTCTTCGGGAGAATTTTAACACTGATAAAAAAAAAACAGTCTAAATATTTATTGTTTTGGATACTACGCGTATATTTGTGAGAAGAATTGGGACTTGTTATTTAATTGCGATATTATTTCTAATACCTAGACCAGTGCTTCTCAAACTTTCAATACTTGCGACCCAATATTCAACCGCAATTTTCATCGCGCTCCCCCCCCCTATACAATAACAATGTACTGAATTTAATAATAATATACTTTGACGCTAAAACTGAAACGTGACTTTAAACTTCTTAAGTGCCTACGGCGTATATAAACGTCTCGCGCTCAGCCTGTTCGTTAATTGCCCTGGACGTATACATACGTCTTTCCAAAGTACTATCTTTTCGACTTCCCAATATGCTCGCACCCACCTCATAGGGTTATCACGCCTCCCTAGAGGGGGATGCCCCACAGTTTGAGAAACTCTGACTTAGACCGATATCTAAAAAATTCTAAAACGAACTTTATTGAGTTCTTATTAGCATCGTAGTATGCCAGCGTTTTCAAACTGTGGGGCGCGCCCCCCTTGAGGGCCGTGATAACTCTACAAGGGGGCGCGAGCATATTAAAAAGTTGAAAACTAAAGATTATTCAAAACATTATTAATTTACTGAAAGTAAGCAAACAAAATACTTTCTGAAATAATAAAATATAAAATACACATTTACACTGATATAATACACTTATATAAAAGTATCTGTACTCTACAATGTATTTTATTATTAATTTAACAATACTAAGTTAAGAACAAGTTTGATAATTACCAGTGACCCCATATGGGCTTGTATTAACACTTATCTTGATGATTTTTTGTAAGGTTTATAATTAATTCCTTAACTGCCGATTAAAAGTTACGCGGTTCGGTCCCTAATGCCACGGTTGTCCACGTAGACGTGAGTATTTTGATGTTCTTTTTTTTGGGGGGGAGGAGAAAAGGAATAAATAAGCAAAATCCTCTGAAATAAGTCAATCCTTTGCAAAGACTGTCAAGGTCCTTTTATTGTTTTCCAAAACCTTTGGAATAATTTTATGGATAGCAGTGCACAGAAAAGATCTTACTTTGGAAAGACGTATATATATGTCCAGAAGATTAATGCTTTGCCTGAGCGAGACGTTTATATACGTCGGTGGCACATAAGAGGTTAAAGTCGTACTCTAGCTTTAGTGTAAAAGTACAGTATTATTGAATTCAATACAATGTTATTGTATGGAGGGGGCGCGATGAAAATGATTAAATATTGGGTCGCGAGTATTGAAAGTTTGAGAAGCACTGTAGTATGCAGATACATGCAGGGACGTCAAGACTTCTTAAGGCCCTGGGACCCTACTCAGAAGTAGGACCTCGACCCCTACTGAAATGTAGTCCTGGGCCTCTACATAAATGTAGGACACACCTTGACCATTAAAAGTAGACAGTACATAGCATACGTTGTTAAATGCTCCCATAAAAATATCCCGAAACAAATAAATGTATATAATTTACGATCACACACACAAGTCGGCTCGAGCGACTGCCGCATTTGAGTACATGAGTAATGATGGTGATGGCTGGCTGTAGGCCTAGGCCTGTACGTATACCTGTACATCAGGGGGCCTAAAATGTGCAAGAAGAGATCGCAAAATATTGAGAGCCCACCAAAAAGGGACTCCAAAGAATTTGGATTCGGGGTCCACTCAGGACTGTCTACGACAGTGTTTGGAACTTTAATGATCAAACTGAAGGTTATAGACAGCATTTAAATTGCTTTTGTGTCAATGGGCTTGAAAAAATTCAAATGGAATACTAATAGTCCACACAAATTAGAAAATTTAGATGAACTCGCGTAAACAAATAAGTGGTTGCCTAGCAATCGTGGGTCAGTTAAAAAGCTTGCGTGGGTCAGCGTCTGACCCACGGGTCATAGATTCGCCATCACTGACATATAGCAAGTTGACATATCGTCCAAAATTCCCAGTTTTTCGGAAAATACACATGGAAATAACATTTGATCGTTAAAACTGTTCAAACTATGATCTTATTAAGGTTGAGTCAAGAACGAGACGAGACCCCTATTGTGGCTGAAGCCCTGGTCCCGTGCCCAGTTGGCCCATGCCTTAAGACGTCCCTGGATACACGAGGGCTATTGACGACGGACCTCGTAAATTTGAACTATGTCCAAGTGACAAGGATGATATCTGAGCCTCCTCTCCAAACTTCCATACCACACCAAAGAGAGTACTTAGATGCTCAAAAGGTTTAACGAGCACTACGGGTCTTCAGTGATACTAGGCTCGAACTCCAGACATGCCAGCCACGAGTCCGCGACCTCATCCATTAGGCTACCACAGGTCATAAACTGAAGAAAAACTGTTTATTGAAAACAAAGATTTTAAAAACTCTATCAGCTTTTTATAAGAAACATCTTCGTTTTGAATGAGTTTTTACTAATTGCTTGATTTTTTTTTGTTAATGTCGCCCTCAGAAACAACAAGTGAAAAATTAGAAACGAATCTCGAGGTTTAAAATCATGGTCACATGACGACATCTAACCTGGGAGGATCAGTCGCCCAACTTCCGCACTACGTCAGCATCAGGACACGTACCTCGACAGAGTTAGGGAGAGTTATATTAACGTCACACTTTGCAACGCGAGGGATATTGGCGACGGACCTCGTAATTCTGAACCTTGGTCAAGTGATGATGACGACATTTGAGTTAGTACCCCCTCTACGGACTTTCTCACTACACCAAGGAGAGGACACTGAGCCTTGACAGATTTAATGTGCATGAGCCCCTTTACACGATGGGTCTTCACTGGCACTGGGGCTTAAAGTCATGACCCGTCCGCCATGAGTCCGTGACAATAACCAGTAGGATACCACAATCACAAAAAAACACGTGGACTATTAGCAAGGATTTAGTAGTTTTGAATCATGATAAGTCGCTCATCCGGTATAGTGGTTTAGCGACGCTTACTGCTGTGTTGTACGGACTGGGTTCGAATCCCAGAGAAGAAATGGATGTTTGTAAATGTATAGTGCCTTTTTGGGGCATTGGGGTACTCTAAATAGCCGTCGAGCCACAAGTCCTCTCATGAGGTTGGGGGAAGGGGAAGAGAGGCGGGAGGCCCCTGACCACCCCCAGGGTATTCTCCCTCAAAAGTGGGGTAGAACCGATCTAAATCATACTGTCACCTGTATGGTGCTCAAGGCTACGGCCAACGACAGGCGTACATCTAGCCCCTTGCCCTGATGAATTTCGTGGACCTGGATCTGACAAAGTTGAGATCAGGTGGCATAAGAAGCAAACAACAAAGAATCACGATAAAATGATGACACACTTCCGCCGGAAGTGTGTCAACTTCCAAATCACACCAACGTGAAGTCATTGAGTCACAATAGGTTTAATGCGGTGAGTCATCAGCGGCACCAGGATTTGAACCCGTGCCTCAGAATCATTGTCGAATGAAGACACCTGAGGTGGTACCCTAGTCACCAAATTTCCACTCCACGCCAGTGGATGAGTTTTGTACCTCGTCTGAAATAACGTGCTTCAACCCTGGTGCGTGAAGTATCTTTTAAAGGCGTCAAGATTAGAGCCTAGAAGGAGAAAATCACCCAAGAAAGGGACAATGGACCCGCTCGGTGGGTCAAGTTTTTAATGCTGCAGTCTGATTGGTTGAGTAACTGACCTATAATTGGTGGGTAGTGAGTACTTACTAAGCTGACGTGTAGCGGCACTGATGAGCGCTAAATTTGCCACGTCTCAAAATTCTTATAATTGCGTGGGTGATTGCGGTTTGTCGGGTGACAGCTTAAGTGTCGTTTGCGAAAATTGACCGTGGTTCAAAATGATGTGGTCTATCGTTAATAACTCTTGTGTTACTTAGAATGCGACATTAATTAAAATCAACTAAAATTCAATATCTTCAAGGCAACTCGTTAAATTTTAATAGTCGTGTGTTTATATTTCCATTCATTATAGAAAATGCATGAACACAATGAAGATGAAAGACACAGTAATTTAAATATTTTACTAATTCAAGTAAAGAATTAACAATTAATTAAGCCAAATATTTCTACTTAGGTCAACAAAGAAAATTTTTATTTCAGTACTTTTTATTAATACATTACAATTAATATAAATATGTACATACATGTGACGTAGAAAGCGATTTTCCTTGCAATTTTTCATTTTCCTTTCTATATATGGTGTTGGACTATGAGTGGATGAATAAAAAGTATTTTACTAACGATTGAAAATTTGAACAAGATATATATATATATATATAAATATATAAATAGAGAGAGTGTGAACTAATATAGTAGGAATTAAAAAAAATAAACTATTAAACAAGAAAATTCAATAAGTCGTTAGTGAATGTATATAATACATCTTTCTTTATTTTTTTCATAACTTTTGTATAATTTTTTTGGAGAAAAAAAAGTTTTGATATAAGAAAATTCAAAATAGTCATTATTCCATATTCTGGTATCAATTGTAATTAAAAATTAATTCAAGAGATTTAATCACTTTCATTTATTATTTGAGTTACAAATTATCTGTAAGGACAGCATAATAAAAGACAAAATTTTTCAAAATTTAATTCTGTATGTGTTTTGGAACAGAAATTTTTTCTTTGCAATAATTCAACTGGATATTTGATTAAAACGTAACTTATATATGTGTGTGTTTTTAAAATTTGAAATTTGATAATTGTTCTTTAGCACTTATATACAGTTAACATGATTTATAAACGTGTTTATTCAGTTAATTTTTTTCCGGTTAGTAGTTTTTAACAATCATATTTTATGTTAACTGAATTAGTTATTTAAAATTCGATATTATATATATTGCAGAATTTTAAATTTATATATATTTTTCTATCAAACAAAATACTTTTTTTGACTCTGATATTGTAACTGTGTTGGTAAATGATATGGATTATGAGGCACCGAAAATTCTAACTTATTGAGTGAGTTTAAACATTTTGAAAAAGCTTTTGATTTTCTTAAAATAATATTTATTTATTTATTTTTATTTCCTCAATAAATTAATTATACATATTTCTTCAACAAATTTTGCATTTAATATGTCTTATTTAAATAAAACTTTAATTTAATTTTGATTTTATAAGGATACGCAGTTAATAACGTTCTTTAATAATATGTATCAAATATTAATAAATATTCAGTTATTTATCAACTTAATTGCAAAACAACTAATATTTTTTTTTTTTTCATTTTGGTAGCAATATACTAGAAACATTAGGAAAAGTAGTCGTAACTTCTAGAATCTCTAAAAAATAAGCAAAACGGTTTTATTAATCACTCAATTAGAGGAGGAGAAACTGTCGTATAAGTATTCCCGAAGAAGTTTCACTGCTATAAACGGGCAGTTTTTTAATGAAAGAATACTGGTTTTTTTTTTTAAAAAAATTAATGATTAATCGAAAAAAATAACATTTTATTTTATAAAAAGAATAACATATAACATCTTTTAAAAGCGAGTAAACGGGCAACCTTTGAAAGAAAAAGATTAATAGATCCGCGATTTTCAATTGGCGATTTAAAAATGCTAACTTAAATGCATACATCTTCTCTAACGGTACTTATGTATTAAACCGTCGGCCAATTTTGCCAAATGAAAAGCCGTCGCCAATTAAAAAAACGACGCCGAATGCTGTCATCATTACTATTAATGTTTTAACACTTTCATGGGTCTTGGGAAGATTACTTCCCATCTACAAGATCTTACAATATACACCTGTGCAAAACGCAAAATTCATTAAAATATATTGGCCTTGCTATTATAATGATGGAAAGACTATAATTCCCATACTAATCTTTTATTTTTTTATTGACCTTGCCGTCATAAATAGTTTCATAGTGTGGCAAGTGCACAAAAGAAAAAGAAGATTAGCTAACATTCCATATAGCATTAGCTTGCCAGCTAATAGACGGACATTCTTCAAGAAAAAGGAAAGGAAGTCCTGCTTAGCTTCCAAGCAAAGAAGTTTGAAGTTCCGGATGATGCGCGCTTAGCCAGTGTTGGATATCATGTACTAAAGATGGTTTCCAACTATAGACGATGTAGGAAATGTAGCAAAAAGGGACAATAAAAGAGGATTCGCTACATTTGTTCCGAATGTAATGTCGCTTTGTGCATTGCAATGTGCTTCATATCGTTTCATGGCAATTAATCCTCATTAAATTTAAGAGGAATAGTAAACCTCCATGCCGACAATGTTAAATTGGCTGTTTTCGATGTACCTTTTCTCAAAATCTGTTATATGTACATGTTTGAAAATTTTCATACAATTAAAATACACCTTTTTCATTATACTGAAATGACCTTTTAGCTAACTTTGAATTTTTTCATAATTTATAAAACATTTTACCAAACAGTGAAATTTGACCCATTTTTCAAATAAAAAAAATGTAAAAAATATATTTTTGAGGGTTTTTTTCTTGAAAAAGCTCATTTTAGTATATATTAGGTATCATTATAAATATATCATAAAAAAATTTAGTCACCTGTGAACAGTAGTTTCTCAGAAAAGGTACATCGAACGTCAAAATTTACATTTTGAGATAAATTGATTTTAATGTATACGGTGAGACTTCTAATCGGCTAGGCAATTAAAAAAAAAAAGGCTCAATTTACAATAAAAAATACATGTTTTGGTTTATATCAAACGTTCAACTTATAAGCAAAAACGAAGCACTTTGTTTACATTTTTCGCCATTAAAATGGGCATGTCCATGTTTCAACGATTATTTAAAAATAGGTTTTAAGGACTTCTCATTACCCTTGAGGTTAAAGTAAGGTATTTTTAGAAAGGTTAAAATCTATACAATTTGAAAATGTAAAAAGCTCGAATTTAAAAAAAAATAATAAGATTTTAGCTTTCCAACACTTCTTAATTTTCTTTATGACGATGAATTGTTCCTTAAGAAGTGTATTCTTCCCACCCCTAAAATTTAAAAGTAAGCATAAAATTTGGCAAAATAAAATATATTTTCTTAAATGTTATTGTTTAATTGTTAATAAAACATAAAATCTGCGAGAAATTTAAAAGAGAAATAAATGGCCCATGAGAAGGGTTGAAACATGCACAAGAGCTGTATTCTGCTATTGGCTGCATATCGCGGCTTTTGGCGACATTTTTCAAAATCTTGAAATTGGTTGACAGTATAATACATAAGTACCTCCCAAACATATGATATTTTTTTACGTCAGTCTACTGGTTTATACATAATAATAATAAAATAGAAAAAAATTATATAAATTTTATGATTTTAAAAAGTATGATTTATTTTAAAATAATTTTAATATTTAAAGGTGGTTTTCATTTTCTGGAAATGTGCAAATCTCAAAATGCCTCTGGAAGGAAAGAAATTCTATTAAAAAAAATTTAAAATCCATTTTTTAGCGCAAAATTAAAACAAATTATAATATTGTTTATATTTTGCACTGTTTTAAGTAGCTTTTAGTCTTTTTCTTAAGAATAGTTAAATTATATTTCTGTGAAATATGCATTAAAAATTATTTTGTTAAAAAAACATTGTTACAAGGAAACAAAATTCCTTTTCGTGGAAAATTTCAAAGAAATTAAAAAGAGAAAAAATTCTTAATTGCTTGGAATATTTAAGAGAAAAAATTTCCAGCAGAAATGGTGAAAACAACTAATTTATTCAAAAGATGTTTACTGGGAAATTTTACAGAAAAGTTAAAAAAAAAAATTACGAAAGAATACTCAAATAACTCATGTTTGTACTAATTCGAATGAAAAAATTTTGGGGAATACATTTTGCTTTAAAAAAAATATTGTTTTGTATTTTTACTTGAGGCATCATTGATTGATACATATCACTTATTCACAAAATATGTTCTTGCTTTGAGCATTTATTTTGCAAGTAAGAATTATTTATTTAATAAAAAAAGCTCACGAAATGAAATTGTTAAAATTCATTTAAGTAATTCCAAAACAGGAAACGAAGAATACTTTCTGGAAGGGTTATGCTTTCTCACGATAATGCTTGTCCTCCTCCTGCTGCAACTTAATGTTTTCTGGAAGAGTTCTGAAAGGAAATCATTTGATCACACCCACCCTGTAGTCCGATTCTTTCTCCTAGAAGTTACCAACTTCTCCTTAAGCTGCAAATGGTTAACTGTTAAGCGGTAAACACTTTGGAAGGGATGAAGGGTTGGAGAATGCAATGACTTCTTGGCCTAATGTACTGGCCACAGAAAAGTTTAACATGGGAATACTGAAGCTCGTAAAGAAATACAAATGTTTAAAAGTAGGAGGTCTCTGAAACTCGCGAAAGAGAAATATTCCGATATCTTCGGTGACGTTTAAGAAAAATAATGGTAGCGTTATATTTATTAATTTAAATATTTGGTTTATTTGCGTCACAGCTATATATTACAGTATCTACATTGATGTTATTTAAAAGATTAGTTAATCCATTAGAGTCCAAAATCTGATATTTGTAAGGGAGGAGACAACACACCTTTCTCTGCCAAGTTTTCTAACGGACTTCCACTGCCCCCCCCCTCTAGGCTTTTTGGATCGAGAGGCGCTCACGCCTATATCCTCGAGTTACATCCAATTCGTGGGTGGGGTGAAGTTTCTCATGATGCCAAAGGTTGCCGAGGCGATGACAGAACCTCACAATATATAGGTGTGTACGTGTACATAGGAACGCGGTCATCCTATCCGCAAAAAGAGGATGACTTTTCATCTGCGTGACCCGAAAACGTCATACTTCTAATAGCTAAGCGACTACAATTCTGAAACTCACTTGTGTGGCAATATTGTCCACAAACAACTCCTGCTCTTTAACTCAGTGACATTTATATGCTATTTAGTAGTGATGTTCATTTGCGTAGTTGAGTTACTCAAGCTCAAAGTTCCAATTCGGCTGGACGAAAAAAACCAAGTTCAAGAGAATAGACCTCTCACGTATAGCTCGTTGTTACAAATTTATTATTATAATTTCTAGTTCTGCCTTTTTTTTTTTAAATAAACCTTTTAGAAATTTCTAGCTGCTCATTGGGTATAATGGTTAGTGACGCTGACTGCTGGGTCGTTGGGCTTGGGTTCGAATCCCAGAGAAGGCGTGGATGTTCGTAAATGTATAGTCCTTTTGCAGTATGGGGGTACTCTGAATAGCCGTCAAACGGCATATCTTTTCGTGAGGTTGATGGAAGCATGGTCATCTTAAGGCATAGGTTAACTGAGCCCGGGCCCAAAGCCTTGTCCTCGGTGAGGGTCTCATTCCATTCTCGACTTCGTCTTAATAAGACCGTGATACGGATAATATTAATGGTTAAATATTCTTCCCGTATATATTCTTCGAAAAACAGAGAATTTCAAACTACATGTCAACTGGCAAAAGTGGTAAGACTGTATTATACTCCTATGACCGTTGTCCATGTCTAGGCCTAGGCCTAATACCAAAAACAATCATTCAACTCATTTAGTCGAAATGCAGCCATCGGTCGAGCCGGTTTGTGCGATTGTGAGTCGTGCACATTTATTTGTTTCAAATTACCGTTTATACGAGTATTTGTCAATGCATGCTGTATATTGTCTACTTTTAAAGATCTCAGGCAGGGCCTACTTTTACATAGGGGCCCAGATTCTCAAAGATTTTTTTGGCCCAGAACCTCAAAGAGTCTCAAAGACGTCCCTGGGTGGAAGGGGAAGATAGGTTTGATGCCCATGATCACCTCCATGGGGTTTTCCCTCAAAATTGGGGTGGAATATAGCCAAATCGCACTGTCACCTGTTTGGTGCTCAAAGCTGTGGCTAACAACAGGCGTAAATCTAGCTCCTTGTCGGGATGAATTCCATGTGCCTGGATCCGATGTTGATGTCGATCTGGTGGAATAAGTAACAAAAAATGGTTATTCTGTTTTATTTTAAAATAAGTCCTCTCTCTTTTTAAGAAACCGTTTAGTATATACTTGTTATTTCGAGATCCTTTATCAATCCCAGACTTCACTCGAAACTTAGTACTAGGGGCGGCTCTAGGGCCGGACAAACCGGACCCCTACCCGGAGCGGCAAATTTTGAGGGTGGCATTTGGATCAAATTTGAAAAACATTTTTTTTTTTCGTTACAAAAATTTTTTTAGAGTTTCTAAAATATTATTGGGGAGTGAATTTGGTATTTCATTTAACGTATCTTATTTTTTTAAATTTTGTATTCAGTATATTTAATGACAGTTTTCTTTTATGTTGAAACTTGAAAGGTTTCGAGGCGGAAGTATATGTTAAAGCATGAAATTTAATACGCTTACACATCTTTCACTAGTAACTTTCTCCCCATACCGGAGTGAGGTCACAACGGACATTCTTTTCTCCCTTACGATGTCCGGTTTCAGCTATCCAAAGGGGGACAAGGGTAATAAGAGGTTAACAAGTAATAACAAGTAATTATGTCCTTAATTTTTTAAAACGATATATATAGAGAGAGAGGGCGGCATTGGAGAGAAGGGTGGTATTTTCCACTTTTGTCCGGCAAAACTGTTAGAGCAAGCCCTGTTAGTACTAAACAAGGTATCAGACAATATTTTGTCTCCACTCATGTACCATTACACTATTATGTGACATTGACTCTTTACTTTATTTACATCTCGAGACTAACAACCTATAATTCAATTGTTTCTCAAACTGTTAAAGCCACTATGCATTCTTCTCAGCTTATAAAAGTAGTGCATAATAAAAAGGCTCCTGTATCAGCATATTAATATGCTCTTCCACAGCAAGTAAGCTGTATTTTTGCATGATTTTATTCATGATGC
>BMAV01019691.1:0-33613 GCA_019973955.1 Trichonephila inaurata madagascariensis | reverse complement strand
TCTAATTTAAATTTTTTTTCCGAAATATTGTATTTAAATAATTTTTTTTTTGTCAAAATGTCATAAAAACAATTTTATACATGTAGTCCAATCTAAGTGACACTAAATATCATGAAAATTATCCATTTATGCGTTTTTTTTAAAATCACGGTTCCGAACGTAGTCGGACACCTTAACTTATATATATATATACAATTCTGTAACACCACATCACAAATGCAGTCTTATAAAACAAACCCCTCTCTTTCTTATTTTCATCTCCTGAGGACAATATTTTTTTGACAGTCGTGTGACCCGAACGTCATTGTAAATTTATTGACGTGGCCCGTGGATAATCGTGGATTTATCGATACGGCCCTCGAATGTTAAAGATTGAAGACCCCTACCATAGGGTTTGCTTAGTTCTCGAACTGAATGCGGCTCCAATTGTAAAACTCATCTAACCCTTACACTGTGGCGTAGCGGAGAATTTTAGGCCCCCTGAAAGTCAGGTTTCGGTCCCCAAGCTAAATCTTACAAAGGATTGCAAAACCATAACATCAGGCTTTGGGCCCTTTAGAATGCTGCCTCCTCCACGATGCGGGGGTGTACGTTACGCCATTGCCCTTTTTCTTCTTCAATGACTCGACAGTCCTAGGTGGACCCTGACCTTCTCCAGAAGTCTTTTCCACACACACACACAGGCATCCCTACTTCTAGCAACTTTTTTTCAATTTTTGACCTTTAAAATTTTTAGGTCCTTTTCAACACAGTCAATCCCTCTTAACGGGGGTCTGCCCCCGATGTCTATTTCCAATGGGCTTTTTCCAGAAAGATTTTCTTACAGGAACGATCTTCATTCATTCTAGCCAGATGACCAGCCCATTTAAGTCTCTGTAATTTAAGAAACTTTACAACATCAGGTTGTTTGTAAATTTTGTAAAGTTCTAAGTTAGATCTTCTCCATGATCCATTCACTTGGATCCCACCAAGAACGCAGCGTAAGATCTTTCTCTCGAAAATTCCCAAAGCTTCCTCATCACGTAAAGTCTATGGCCAAGTCTCTGATGCATAAGTCAGAACAGATCTTATAAGACTTTTGTAAAGAAGCAATTTAGTTCTTAATTTGAGAAAATTGGAACGTCACTGCCCTTACATGCAGTAAAATCCGACTTATAACGCGCACCCATATTTTCAAGCTGCACTTTTTAAATTTTTACGTTTGTTCGGCTCTCCCCCTTTTTTCCGATGGAACCTGAAATGTACGTGTGCAATGCTCTTATGTTTTGAAGTCATTTATTCGAGATATTATCCCAGGCTTTTGAAAAAATTATATATTTCTTGAACTACAACCTTTTAAGTTCATTATATATTTCATTTTTTAAGTTAACAGTATTCTGACCTTTGTAGAAGTCTAATTTTTGCTATGCTCATTCTTTTCTTATACTTTTGAAGCTATCATTTGTATACTGCAGTGACGTAACTTACACCCCCACATTGTGGGGTGGCAGGGTTCTAGGGGGCCCCAAAGCCTGACTGCCACCAAGTTACCTACTCTTTGTAAAATCCAACTTGGAGGCCCAAAACCTGACTTTGCAGGGGAGCCCAAATGTTCTCCGTTACGCCACTGCAGGGATGTCTTAAGACTCTTTGAGGCCCTGAGCCCAGATAACATTTCTTAACATTTTTGGAGGCCCTACGGCCCTATGCAAAAGTCAGCCCTACCTGATATCTTTAAAATTAGACAGTATATAGCATACATTGTCAAATGCTAGTTCAAATGGTAAGGTATAACAAATTAAGGCTGTCTTCGGTTAATGAGGGGTCTCAGGGGTGTTATAAATTTTTCTAGAGGTCTGAAAAAATCAACAATTTTCAAACAGGTATAATTCATTTAATATTAAATTTAATGATTCGAATCTTTTACACATTATTTATAAAAGAATGGGGCTTCAGAAAAATATAAAATGTTTAAAATATAATCATAATTTTAAAAATCATAAGCATATGAAAATTCTTTGATAAATATTAAGTATTTTTTGTGTTGCGCACGCTATTTTCTAAAATAGTAGTATCTGATGTATAAAAATTTATAGAATTATAAAATGCATCATACTCTTTAAGCCGTGCCTAATTTTAGTATTATATGTCTTGTATTTCAAAATATTTGTAAAACATTGCAATTTTTTAAATATTTTTTAAAAATGTATTTTTTTATTTATTAAAATATATAAGTTATTATTCTATTTACATAAAAATAGCTACAGTGTAATGAGAATACATTTAACTTTATTATTCAACTTATAGCTAGTAATTAAAGCTACTATTTTAGAAAATAGCGTGCGCAACGCAAAAAATACTTAATATTTATCATAGAATTTTCATATGCTTATGATTTTAAAATTATGATTATATTTTAAACATTTTATACTTTTCTGAAGCCCCATTCTTTTTATAAATAATGTGTAAAAGATTCGAATCATTTAATTTAAATTTAAAAGAATTATACCTGTTTGAAAATTTTTTAAATTTTCAAAAATCAAAAAATTTTTCCCCTAAAAACCCCCTTTTAAAAAATAGACCCGACAATAAATTTTTTCAGATTAAAAGAAGAAAAGAATCCCCGTACCTTTTCTTGGCTTTTTATATTTCCCCTGGAAAAAGGAAAACATTTTTTAAAAATCAACCTCCCCATTTTTGCAGTTGAGGCATTTTTTCCCTTGGCGAAAATGTTTTTCCGGTTTTTTCCCCTTTAAAAATTTAAAATGGACTTAACCTTACTTAAAAAAGGGGGAAAAAAAAACCCCGTGGGAATACCCTTGGAAATTTTAAAACGCCTTATAAGTTTTTTAACAGAGGGTTAAGGGGTTTAAAAGTTCCAAAATTTTATGAAAACAGTTTTTCGTTAAAAGGTTTCCCTTCAGTTAAAAATGTATTTGGAAAGAAGAATGGGTAGAAAATTCCCGGGTTTTTTTAAACCATTAAATTTTTTAATTTTTTTAATAAAATAAAAAAAAAATTTTGTTTTTTTAAAATATAGAAAACAAAAAATAAAAAAACATAAAAAATAAATAAATTTGTCATTTGGGCTTTCAGTTTAAAATTTTTTTCCTTTTTGTTTTTTTAAAGAAGGTTCTGAATTTTTTTTTGGTCTTGAAAATTTTGGAAAGTGGGGCACCAAAGGGGGGGTTTCTTTCCAAACCCCCCAAAAAACCCCCTTTTGTTTTTCCCCGTTGTTTAAAATTTCTGTTTTTTTAATCCCCCGTAAAAAATTTAAATTCCAAATATTTTTTAAAATAAATTTTTTTAATTAAATAAATTTTTATTCAAAAAATTTTTTTAACTTTTTTTGAAAAACGAAAAAATCAAAAATGCGGGAAAAAAAGGGGAAACCTTTAAACCCCCCCCTTAAAAATTTTTTGGGGCTACCGGCCCGGTTTAATTTCGGGAATAAAACAAAAAAGGGGCCTTCCCGGGAAAAAGGGCCCAGCTTTAAGTTTTGGGCTTAAAACTGTACTCGAAAATTTTCCCGATTTTTTTTTGTGTTAAAAGTGCGCATTATACCCCGGGTTTTTACGATAACTGCGGCATGTTGCGTCAAATTCTTTGAAAGATTCTATTTTTTCACAAATTAGCCCAAATATTAACAATCTCACTTAATTTTATTACTTTTTTAATGGGTTTTACAATAACAACGGCCCGATTCAATTAAGGGGATCGTTAATACCCTTATTTTAAAACCTTTCCCCACCCCTTTTCCACTGGAATTTGTAATCACCCTTTTTAATAAAATCTGATTACAACCTTCAATCTGCGAATCAATTTATACAACAATAAATTTTACGTCTGCATGACCCCCTCCCCCCCCCCAGAAACCAAAAGAAAACATCAACAGGAATACCAAAAAACCCCCTTTCGCGGGGGATAACTTGTTTCAGCCGGATGGGGGAAACCCGGGTCCAGCCCCAAGGGGTTAAAACTAATCGATCAAATTCACAAGCAAAAAAGGTAAGGTTTTTTTTACCCCCCGCCTTATCGGCTTCATGTTGAATGCGGGATCCCCTTTGTGATTTGAGAGATTAATTTTAATGCTGTGGACGTTCACGGCAAGTTTTTTAAACCCCCGGGGAAATTTTTTGTTGTAAAAAAAAATAGAAGGTTGTGATGGAAATAAATTGTGTTTCTAATCTTGTCCTATTCTTCTTGAATGCAAATTTAAAATTTTTTTGCCCTTTTTTTTCGTTTTTAGAAATAGTTTTGTTTGTCGACGTAATGAGTTATTTTAAATTGGTTTTAATGAAATAAAATTTTTGTACATGTTGTTCGCCTGCGGTAAAAAGGGGAAAAGTAATTTATTAAGGTCTCTTTTCACACAGAAAATTTTCCCCTCCCCATATTTTGGATTGATGTCTGTCGTAGACTGGGCATTTATTATTTTGGTTTTTTTTTTTATTTTTTTTTTAAATTTGGGAAAAAAGACATTCTGCATAATTAAAAAATCAAATTTTTAAAATTTTTTATTCGAAGACTGAAAGATGTTTTCAATATGTTCTAAAAACATTGATTCCTAAAGAAATCTATAAGACCCCTAGGGGTTTATGAGAATTTTGAAGGTTCCACGCCAAAAAAAAAATAATTTGGGGGTCCATTAGGTGTACAGGGGTTGTCTATAAAGTGGCTTTTGATCATTACTACAAGGGGTGTCCTAGGGTCCGGACCCCCCCAATACCCTTGTTTTTTATTTTCGATTGGTTATAATCCTATGTTATATTAGGGAAAATTTAAATTTATGAAAGTGACAAGTGCTCGAGTTGTTAAGGACAAGTGCACGGGGGCCGGGGTCATTGTTTATTGTCTGACCTGGGGCAAACACCGACCCCCAATTTGGCAGTCATAAGGGCCCAAAAAAGGGGCTGGCCCCCCATTGACAATGGTTGAAGCCTGTATGAAAGAACCCTGTCGCCGGGGCCGGTGTCGAGAGAAGGGGGATTATAGAACACAGGGGTGTGATGGGCTAAGTGTACCCAGTTTTGTTGGGCAAGAATGATGGCACCTTTACTTTTCCAGACGACCGGGTATTTTTGGGCCGCACAAAAGGGGGTTTTTGAATGGGGGGCCCGGG
Organism: Trichonephila inaurata madagascariensis; assembly: GCA_019973955.1. Lineage (NCBI taxonomy): Eukaryota > Metazoa > Arthropoda > Arachnida > Araneae > Nephilidae > Trichonephila > Trichonephila inaurata. Next base: position 28,512 of record BMAV01019691.1, on the reverse strand, counting down.
GAGGCGGGCGGGAACTGTTGTGGCCCGCCAATGAGAAGAGACGAGGGGCGTGGTGTGGACCCCCCCTGGTTTTTAAAAGGGGTTTTTTAAACCCGGGGAGGAAAACCCTGGATGGAAAAAAAAAATTTGGGAGGGGGGCCCCAAAAAGAGTTTGGGAGAGGAACGAAAAGGTGAGACGGGAACGCCGGTGGCGTTGAGAGTTGAGCGAGTCCCTTTTTGGGGGAAAAGGGGGTTGAACCCCGTGAAATAGACTGACTGCCCCGGCGGCATATAACTGGGACTTTATTACTTCATATATAAAAATTTCGTGAAGCAAAAAAAATTTTCTTTTTTTTTTAAAAATTAATTTTTTCATTTGTTAACCTACTCATGATTGGTTGTATATTTGTGTGTCTAAAAGATGTGCAAAAAAGGGTTTTTAAAAATAATCACAAAGCTGCCTTGTCAATTTCATCATTAATCAACATGAACAATCAAAAAAAATGGATCTAATTTTAAAAGAAAATCCCTTCCACTTACGTTTTTATATATATATATGAGAATTTTTTTTGGGGATAAAACGAAGAAAAGAAAATGAATGAATTTCGACAACAATACAAGCGAAATTTAATATAATGAAGTTGAATAGTTCAAACAAAATTCAGAATATTAAAAGATTCCACAATATAAAAAAAAATGAAACGTAACAATATCATGTTCCCCGACAATACCCATTCATATTTTTTTTAAAAAATTTATTTAGGAAAAAAGGGAAAAAATATAGTATGTTTTCTTAAAGTAATTTAAAACTCATCATTCACGTTTTTTTAACAAAAAAAAAAACACACGTAAAATTTCGGGGCGGGGAAAACTATCTAACAAAACAATCAAAATTTAAATTTTTTAATGTTCAACACTTTCATGATAATCCCTTTTTCTCATCAAATAGATCAAATATTTTGCGAATTCAAATTTACCCTTAATGATAGATATGAGGAAATTAATTAAACACGATAACACATTAAAGTTTTTGCATTTTCTATAACGCTTATTTTTTATTATTTTCGATGCGTGCTATAGATGGAAAACGATAGATTTCAAATGCCACGATCACGATTTAAATTTAAAATTAGTTATTTGGAAATAATCAAAATTTAGTCACGCAAAATTGGGATTTAAAAAGGATAAAAAGAAAGGGGAAGTGTTTCGTGATTATTTCTGATATTTTTTTTATATATACATACAGTAAAAAATGGTTTAACACGAAATTGGGGAACTGAAATATTTGATCTTGTTAAAGAATATTGCAAAAAAAGCACATATTCAAAAAAAAATTAAGTTTTTTAAGGTATAGATCTGGTATTTTTTTTTTGCATTGTCTGTGTTTTTAGCATTCAATTGACAACAATTTGTTGATGTCGTCTTTTTTTTATTCATTTCACCATTGGATTGATTGATTATTAAACCGGCCACTGTTTAGCTACACGGGGGGTTTTTTGGCGACGGACCACGTAATTTTGAACCATGGCCCAAAGTGACGGGGACGAACCTAAAGCGGGAACCCCCTCTTTTACCACACCACACCAAGGGGGAGGACTTTTCCCCAGCCTCGAATTTCAATTTTGGAATGGCGTCTAAATAATTGCGCGTATTTTCCCCCTTGATTTTCCCCTATTTCGGATAACATGGAACGGGAGCTGCATTTTTCTTTTCTTTTTTCGCCCTCGGAATTTACATCAATAATTTTTTTTTTTGAGTATTGAACAAACCCAAAATGCTTTGCCACAATTGGGGCTGCACACACATTATCTCACCCTCTCCAAGAATTCTTCCAGGATACAGTGGGAAAATCCAATAATACAAAAAATTTTTCAAACATTTCATAAAGTGTCAGTCACACAGTTTCAATACCCCCATTCTTTAAAAGGGGGAAATTTTTTTCGTGTTAAGAGAAAGAAGTGCTTTAAAAACAGGGTTTGGGACCTTTATTATTTTTTGGTTAATCGATAATTTCGTTTTCAGCGTCTTCGCGTTAAAAGTATTTCACTGATATATCAGGGGTTGGGGAAACCCCTGGCACGTGCCAAAAATTTTTCGACACAAAATTGATCAAAAAAAGGTTTTTCATTTGAATTCAAAATAACAAAATTCAATATGAAATATTACGAATAAACTTGGGGTGGTCAGTCGCAATTTTTTGGGGAGATTTTCTCCCGTTCAAAAAATTATCGGGAAAAAGCTCAAGTTTCTTTTTTGTACCCCGATGTGATTTTTATTTAAAAATTGAATTTTTCCCAAATTTAAATTTTTTTGGAAAATGAAAAATTTTTAATGAAAATTTTTTTCCAGTCAGTTTAATATAATTCAAAAAAATTTTTTGAAAAAGGGAAAGTTGGGAAATTTATTGAAACAGAAAGATTAACAAAAAAAAAATAAATAAAAAAGTTTCCCAAAGAAATTTTTGGGAAAAATGGAATTTTTTTTCCATTTCAATTCCAATTTTTTGAAAAAGCTGGGTTTTCTATTTTAACCCTTTTTTAATTTTACCCACCGCCCGTAGGCTTATTTTCAAAAGATGAATAGCATTAAAAACTCGCTTAGAAACTTTTTTTGGGGATGACTTCAATTTTTAAAATGCATTTTGCCAAAAATAACATTGACAATCTTTTTTAAAAAGTTATTTTTTATCTAATCATCACAGAGAAATCACACAAAAGTTCTTTTTTAAATTTTAATTAAAACGTATAACTAAAACATTTACTACTATAAAGGGCCCAAAAAGTATTTTTTTTTGAAATAATAGAGTTTTTAGCTGTTAGCATTTAGTTTTTTTATTTTTTCCCAAAAAAACACCAAATCAAAATTTGGGCGGGCACGTCTATACCTCATTAAACATTTCTTTTTGGAAAAATGGCACGTTGACCCCTAAAGGTTCCCCCCACCCCTGGGGATAATCATGCGTGGCCAACACGAGGCCCCCAGTACGCAAAAATTGGCCCATCGACTCTTTTAAAAAATTTTAATATCAGATTTTTAAAAATTTTTTTTATTTTGAAATTTTTTTTAGAGAAAAAATTTTTATATATAAGGGATCTAAAGGGATTTGCCTGTTACTTTTCTTGTTTTTAAAAAAAATCCTTTTTGATAATAGAAATGTCCTTTAGATTAAAAAAAGATTTATATTTTTTCAAAAGTTAAGTTTGATTTTTTAAAAATAAATTACTTTTTTTAAAAAATTCCGGGAAATTCCCTTATGCATAAACCTTTACATGGATGGTACATTATTCTCTTTTTTGGGGCGGATTTCATTTTTCCTCCTCCTTTTTTGTTTGGGGTGCCCAAAAAACAAAAAAGGGAGTCAGAGATGTTTTTTTAAAATTTTAAAAAAACCCGGGGGGTTAAGATAAAAAGGGCAATGTATTTTATTAATTTTTATATATATGCGCAAATTAAAAACTTTAATTTTAAATTTTAACCCAAAGGTAACGAAAAAATCAATTCAATTTGGAACACCGTAATTTTTTAAAAAAAATGGCAACTGTAAATATTTCAAAATTATTTGATTATTGAAATTTTTTATTATTTTAAAAATTATTTGTTTTTTATGTCTTTTAATGAAAAATAATGAAAACAAAAATAAAATTCATTCTGTTTTAAATTTTCACTGCAATAAAAGTTTTTTTTTTTCCAAAAACTGATTAAAGGTACATATTTTTATGTGCGGCCCGGAGATTATAATGTTTTTTCCCAATGTCCCATGGTCATTCGGGGTTGGGCCCCGGTATATATAATCGCATTAGAGGGCATTCAATATTTTTTTTTAGGCATTTCTTTTAAAGTACTTTTTTGCTTCATTTATTTTGTCTAACGGGGGTTTACGATAAAAAGAAACATTGGTTAAAAAAAGTATTATATGTTTTCCCTTTTTTTTTCCCCCTTTTTTTGAAAACTTTTTTTTCAAAAATTTTTTTGTGCTTTAATTTTTTTACCCTTATACATTTTCTAAAGGAATAAAAAAACATTCTACAGATGTAAATTTAATGTGGGTAAGCCACAACAACCCGTAATAAATTCAATACGTGTTCTCAAAATTTAATTCAAAACTGACATTAGTCTTTTTTTTGGGGGTTTTAATTGAAAAATATAGGTAAATTTTTTAAAACTGATAATTAAAAAGAAGATATCCCAAATATTTATATGAATCTTTGGTACAGTAAAATCCCGAACTTACGCGAGAGGGGCTTGGAGGTACGGGGCCCCTTAAGTCGGGAAATTTGCGTAAGTCGAGGTTTTAGTTTCCGCGCGCGCGTGTATGAAAAAACCAATTTAAATTTTTTTTTAAATTGGGGCCGGGAAAAAAGAAATAATAATCTAGGGCAAAAATGCTTAATAAAATCTTAGATAAGCAAATCAAAAAACGCAAACCCCAAATTTTTTTTAAAGTGGGGGGTTTTAAAAATCTAACAAAAATTCTCTGAAACCAGTTTTTTTCACCCGCAAAAGGCCGGGTAGCCGAGGGTATAGGTATCGGATCGGGGGCTTTGTCACGGGGTTTTGGGCCCCGTGCCACTAAGGGCCCCCCGTTAAAGGGGAGCGATGCACCTAAATCTGTCGGGGTTTAAACCCCTCCTCCCGTTGGTGTGGTGTGGTAGTTGGGGGAGGGGTGCCACCCCAGGGGTCGTCCACGTCACTTGACCATGGTTCAAAATTTCGTGGTCCGTCCCAAAAACCCTTTGTGTAGTTGAACGGGGCGAGTTGGGGTCTACATTTTTTGAAATTTGTAACCCTTTTTTAGTTAAACTGGGAAACCTTTGTTTAATTCCCCAAACCCTCCTTTGATCTTCTTTTAACTGGGCCTAAAGACAAAGTTCTTTCCCTTTAATGTCTTGCCTTTTTAAAAGCATTTCCCCCGGGGCTCAGCAAATTTTCAGCTCCCATTTTGAAAACCCCCGCAGTTCTTGAACGTCACCTTTTCCCCTTCTAAATTAATTGCCTGGGAAATCGACAACTTCTTCACAATTCCATCAGGTTGACAAGATTTGAAAATTGCGTAAGTCTGGGTTCGTATAAGTCGGGATAGCGCATGGACAGATTGGCTGGAAACACGTGATTGCAGTTATGTGACTATGACGTCACAAGAATTTCGCCCATTCAATTTTTTTTCTTCGCATTTGTCATTGAAAAGTTGTTAACAATGTAGTAGTAACATGAAGCCCAGTGGCTGAGGGGCAGCGTATCGCGCTTCCACGCCACTCATCCAGGGTTCAAATCCCGGGCTGAGCAAGGTCGACTCAGCCTTTTTATCCACTCAATGGGTCAATAAATATTAGGCTTGTGATTCAGAGCTAAGTAAGTGGCGTAGCTACCGCCGTATCAATGATACGGGACCCCAACATGTATAACTACGATCCCACTAATAGGGCTCCCATAGCTAAAAAATGGCACCGTAGGAATTTTTTTAGGGCAGGGCCCAAGGGCCCCCTCCCGAAACTAACTACGCTGGGGAGGGTAAAAATAGGGGTTTTCCCCGTCAGACTGACCACCTGACCGGTACATCTGCTCATACACCTCAGCGTCCAAGGTCACGAAAACGGCGATGGGCCCCAAAGGGCCTTTTTTCTTTTGGCTTAACGCCACTGAGTTTAATTCGGGAGGGGGTAGCCACATACAAAAACTTTCACGGTGTAGTGAACAATTTTTTTGTTAACAGTTTAACATAATTTTTTTTTTGTTTTAATAAATAATATTTAAATGTAATTTTCATTATACCAAAAAGCAATAATTTTTTTTTTAATTTTCATAATTATGCGCAATTTTTTTTTTTGGGGAAAAAAAACAAAAAGGATTAAAATAAAAAATTTTGGGAAATTTTTAAAACCCCACTGTGTTGAAAGTGATTTTCAAGCTAGAAATGTATTTTTCATTCCATTTCTTTTCAACTGAAATTCGAATTTCATCAAGATAAAGTTCTGTTCAAGGAAAACAAGAGTGATAAAATGAAATGAGCGCAAGACTTTCATAACGTTTTATTTTTTTTTTTCTCGAACATTATTTAGTTTTCTTTTAAACTTATCTTGAACAATTTGTTATTCTTGTAGATTAGGTGGTATTGATAATTATAAAATTTTTGAGAAAAAAAATCATCACAAAATGCATAGCCTTTACACGAGTATCGTTTTAAAATTCAGAAGTGAAAACAATATTTGTGCAAAATAAAAGTGAAAATTTTGCACAAATGAAGCAAAAAAGAGTTTTTTTTAAAGGATCCATTTCGTTCGGGAAACCCTGATTTTAAAAAAAGCGGGGAAGGGGTAATTTTTATGATATTTAGTGTCACTTAGATTAAAATGAAAAAATTGTTTTAAGGACACAAAAATTTTGACAAAAAAAAAATTTTTAAAAACAATATTGGGGAAAAATTAAATTAGAAAACCTTTTTTTAAAATGTTTCTCCTTTTTTTGAAAAAAAGCTTCTATTTAATAATAATTTTGCCTGTTATGCCCCCAGACCTCTTTACAGAGGCTCAACTTGGGGTTTTTAAAAAATTTACATTATTTTCAGGTTTACAACCAAGTGAAATAATTATCAGCGTTTTTTTTTAAAATTTCTCCCCCCTGTTGTCGTAAAAAAAATGGATAAACCCACCCTTTTTAAAAAAATTTAGTTGAGCCTCTGTCAAAAAGGTCTGAAATTAGACAGGAAAATATTAAATAATAGAAGCATTTTTCACAAAAGGAGAATGTTTTGAAAATGGATCATTCTATGTTCAATTTTGACAAAATAGTGTACTTAAATAATTTTTTAATGCAATACTATTCTTAAAACAATTTTATATACATTTTCTAATCTAAGTGACACTAAATAGCATAAATATTATCCATTTATACGCTTTTGCAAAATCACGGTTCCGAACGTAGTCGGATACCTTAAATAAACATAAACTGTTTTTGTTTATAAAAAAGTTTATCTAGATCAGGGGTCGGCAACCTATGGCACTCTGCACAATTCTTAGTTGCATTCTGCACCACTCAACAAATTTGTCAATATTTGAGTGGATGAAAGTTGAAAAATTTTTAATGGACTTTATTTAAAAAATATCTTTAAAATTATAAACATTTAAGGAATTACGAAAAAATCTGAAAGATAACTCCAAAAATAAATTTACACAGCTATTTCTTAAATTATTAAATGTCATTTAATATTTTGAAGAGAGAAAATTGCATGTACTCGACTTTTCGCTTTTGGTTCGACTTATCTAACAAGGAGAGGGCACGACTAAGGAAATTCATTTCGGGTCGAGACTTGGTGTGATAGAAGTACTCCTTTAGGATGTTCAACCCTTAATGTAATTCCGTCGAATGGCCAGTCAATTCGGAGAAATCAGCGTTCGAAATTCATGCTTAGCTTTTATACAATTAAATTTCAATTTTTTACACCGGCCCAGTGGCTCGTTTGGTAAATCGTCTGCCTTCCATGCGGTTGGATCCGAGTTCGAATCACGCGAAAAACATTTTTCTTTGAATTCCTTTAATTAGTTTTTTAAATAAATAAATTTATTTATGAAAGGTTGTAAGTAAAAATTTTTCTCATATGAAAAATATTTCGAATCCGTTATGAAATTGTTTAGCAACTCAATACTCAGAATGGTGTCAATTAAAGTCACAAATTATATTGCTAAATTTGTGATAGGAAAATAGAGTCGTGCAAGCATTAGGTTCGCATTAATTTTTTTATCTTTTTATTTAACTATAATAAAGGGAAATACTTATATTTTATGTTGTTTATTTCTTATTTTAATAAATATGTTTAAAAATGCATAATATATGTATAATTTTAATTATTTTTATTTTTGTTGAATAAACACTTATTTTTTGCTGTTTATTTTTGTGTTAAGAAATATCTTTAAAGAATGCAAAATTAAAATGTATAAAAAAACTGTAAATATCTATATTACTGACTTCTAATCTCTAACTCTGCATGCATTATCAGGGGAATTGAAATGTTTAAGATATATCCTACTGTACGGCACGCTGAATCCTATTGGTAGATTGGTTTGGCACGCCCCAGCTAATAGGTTGCCGACCTCTTATCTAGATCATAGTATATTTTATAGATAATAATTTTTTTAGTTTTCGTTTCCTATTCACAATTCTGTAACATTTTATGTACAAATAAGCGTGTTGTAATATTTTTAAAATGGAAGTAAATTAAAATATTTCTTGTTATGAATATTTTCTATTCATTTAAATTTAAACTCAATCGACCTCTGTGTGTGATTTGGTGATTCCACATTAAATTTTTTTTTAATCCTATAAGATGTTTAACTATCTAAATTTAAGAAAATATATTTGAAAAATTTAAATACTTTTAAACACATAAAATCCAAGCAAGTAATAATTTATCTTACCAGAGGTTGGGGAGAAGATCCCCGAACGCAACATTGGAAGCAATTAAATCAGACACCAAGTTTTCACCAAAATAATCGAAAATCATCAAATCCTCCTCCAAATAATCATCAAAAATTCTTTGGAGGTTCTTGTTGGGGCCCCTTTAATATTTTATGTTCACATGTTGGGGCCCAGTATCATTGATACGGCTAATACGGCGGTTGCTACGCTCCTTCTCTGGATCCCTACTCAAATGTGGGCCCCACATATGGCTCTTAAGTTACAGTACATAGCTTACGTTGTCAAATACTCGTACAAACAATAACCCGAAACAAATAACTGTGCATGACTTACAATCGCACAAACCGGCTCAACCGACTGCCGCCATTGGACTGAAGTAGTAATGAGGGTGTATGGTGGTAGGCGTAGGCCTATACATGGACGACGGTCCTCGCATGTAGCCAGTAGACATATCGTCCGAAATTCCCAGTTTTTCGGAGAATACAACCGGAAAAAACATTAGATCGTTGAAATTATTCGAATCATTATGTTGGTAAGGCTGAGTCAAGAACGAGATGAGGCCCCCATTGGGGTCGGGGCCCTGTTGGCCCATGCCTTAAGACTTCCCTGTCTTGATACGGAAAAAATGTATTACAACTCTTGTAGATTTTTCACTTTAAATGCTTTTCTTTGAGTGTTTTGCATTTTGCCTTAAGATTTCGAACTCAAAAAGATAAGAAAAATTATTGTTGCTATACAAAATATCGTATTCTAAGCCTTCTAAAATAATTTAACCTACAACATACGGAAAATATCTAGATTCATTTACATACGAAAAGGCTGTGCATTGTACATAAAAACTCTTTTGAATTCGAATTCGTGACTAAAATTAGTCCCCGTTCATTAGAACTAAACCAACAAGTTCAAGTTTTATTCGAGATAACACAAAAGTTTTTCAAAAGCCATGAATTCATGCCACTTTCCCAAAGAAAAACGTTTTCATCTTTTTTTAATAAAAAAAAAATCAGTCTACCTACTTTACAAAATCGATTAAATCAACGCTGAAGCAGACAATAAATATAGAAAGCAGTTTTCTTGATCCAGAAACCATACTAGAGCCTGCTGTGTTCCTTTCATTATCAATTCTATTGTTGCAGAGTAGTATACTGGTTATGGTTCATGTCCAGTGGAGAAGAAAGTGGCCAGTATCCAGTGAATGTGACCTCAGATCCATTCAAACTATCCCACTGGACTTGTGTTACAGATCTATGATTTTTGAAGCCAAGGTCATTCCTCCAGTGACCATTCAATTGTAAGATCTCTTATCGAAACAATTTGTTCCAAAGCGTTCAATAGAAGGTGGGTGTTAACGTACAGTGGTAATGATCCCACAACAAAGCTTAAGCTTTTTGTTCGTTTTGTAGACGGCAAGAGAAAACATTGATCACAGCCGGGACCTAAAAGGAACACCCTTTGTTCTTTTTTTTGTTTCAAATGCCTGAAGCATTAAGCGGGTCAATGTGAACGAATCTACAATTTAAGTTTTTCATGTCTTTTTTTATTAAGGATATAAAAGATGTGTCCATGAATTTAAGTTGTTTGCGAAGTAACATGTGGCGTGTGATCTTCAATTTGATGAATCTTCAATGTCAGGTAACTAGATCGTTATAGAAATCCTTGGCTTTTTTTTTTAGTTTGAAAGAAGAGTTCATGGGACTCTCCGGGTATTTCAGTTTTACATTCCATCAATTTGTAAGTTAGGTTGCAAAATAGACACTGTGATCACGTTTGACCTTTTTCAAGGTGAATCTTCGATGCTGTAAATGTTTTTGAACTATTTTGGATTTCTTTGAAGATAGTTTGACGAGATAATTTTTAAAAGCGTTCAGCTTATAAATCCGGTGTAGTAAAAGTTTCAAATTTATGATTCGAAAAACTATCTTCAGACACAATATTATTCCTGAAAATATCTGAAATACTCATAGAAACATTTTGCAAATAATTTAGCTACACTCAGAAAAGAATTTGCATTGGAACATTAACTGCAAAATAATATCTGATTTTCAAATTATAAAATTAGTTATATCATCCAACTGCAGATTCCGTAACTTGTAACATCTAAAAGACGTTGTGTGATCATATATATATATATACATTATTAAGCAATTTATTATTGCATTATATTTATTTGTTTGTTTAAATAATTTTTAACATATCAAAAGGACCGTAATAACTCCAAGATATGTAGCTCCATGATTTTTTTATTCTTCCCAATGGAAAAATGGCAGTGGGTCGATAAATGAGTACCAAACTTGCTTGGGGACTTAAGTAATGGGGGTCTCGCTTCAGACTGACCACCTGATAGGGACATCTGCTCATGCACCTCAGAGCCCAATGGTCACGTATACTGGGATGGGCACAGTAGGCCCTGGCCCTCATGGGCTGTTGCGCCACTGAGTTTGAGTTTATGGAAAAATGAGCTCAATATAATATATAGACACACAAATGTTCGATGTTCATGAATTTGTATCTTGTATTTGCTGGTACATAGTATAAAAAAAAACAAACAGGAGAATAGCTAGTTTCTTTTTCATATTGTTATCAGTAATATCTGGCGTAACTACTACCGTATCAGTAATACGGGGTCCCAAAGCTGAAAGAGGCCCCAATATGTGTAAGCAAAAATTAGTAAAATGTTGTCAATGGTCCCATTAGTAAAGCTCCTATCCCCGAAAAAAAGAACACTTGAAGAATTTTGATACTGTACTCACTCAGGACTAGCTACACCAGTGAAAACTATTATGTTTTCTTAAACTGTCACACTGAATTAGGGCAGTGAAGTAGGATTAAGCTTGCTTCATAGTATCTTAACCTTTCTCTTCAGCAGAAAATTTGTACATAAGAACGTAAGAAAAAAATTCAAGAAATAAATCATGATTGAGAATCATTTAGAACAAAAATTTTCCCGTGTAAACAAACCGTAAGCTATTAAACAATTAAACTAGTATGAAAGACTATCATACTAATAGAAAGATTCGCAAAAAGATACACTTAAGAAGAGAAACAAACACACATTTATATATAAGTTGTATATAATCTATACATGTATAATAATTGTACTAATTGTGTAAAATGCATATATTCTTTATTGTATAAACTGCATCAGTTCTGGGAATTGTTTGATCCTACCAACGTAGTAATTTCCTATATTTACTATTTTTTCAATTCCCACTATTAGCTCACACTCTTTCTATATTTATTTATCTTGGTAGAATTTTCAATCATTAATAAAATACATTTTAAAGCACTCAATCGAACTGAAATTTTACATACATGATTATTTTGGATGACAATACAATAATTTAATTATAATTAATAAAAATTAATTGAATTAATTAAACTAATTATTTAAAGAATTATAAATACAGCCACGTTGGCATCATTTTTGGCGACTTGTGTCAAAATTTTAAAAGATTTTTTTCTCACGTTTTAAGGCATTCAGTTGAACTGAAATTATATATACACGATTGTTTTGGATGACAATACGATACTTTAATGATAATTAATAAAAATTAATTCCCACTTAATGTTGTAATTCTGTGATATGTATATACATATTTATACTAATTGTAACTATTTAATAAAAAGTAGCTAAAATAAAATTTTTCTTTTATTGATCTAAGTAGGAATTGAATTAAAATTTTTTTTTATATTACTTGTTTTTACAATGTTTGCTATTATCATCTTAAAATTTATTTTAAATAGAAAGTGTGGTCACGTAAGTGCCAGTGATTGTAAGTTGGGGTGAAGGTGTATTATTAATAATATTCTATTAAATCATTTACTTTGATTTTTTTTGTGCGTTACTTCACTCTTGTGATAAATTATCCCCATAAAAGGAAATTTAAAATACAATACATAGAAACTGAGTATCACTCACAATGGAAGTCACGTAACATTTAATAAAATTACATAATTTTCGTACAGCATTGCTAGACAAAAATAATCAACCACAAAAAGTCAGCTCACTCAGTTTTTCTATACAGCCTCCCCTCTTTATACATCAGTCCCCAACTGAAGGCCCCCAGTCGAATCTTTCCAGTCATTAAACGTTTTTTTCCCGACACCGTTCACAATACAACGTATGAACGGATGAAAGAACATAAAAAATATTATCGAAAGAGGCCCACTATAAACGGGGGCCGAAAATTCGGGGAGCAGACATAATCCCGACTTTTTTTTTATTATTATGATAGTCCTCTCATCGTTATTAGTGTATCGAAGTTTTTCAAGCGTTGATGAGGTCAAACTTTAATATAACAAATAAAAATGCCTTTAAATTGGAAATTTTTATATGGAACATTTTTTTTTTATATTATGATTGTGTTTTGGGATAGGGGGACTGGCAATCAAGTGAACTGTCCAGCGGAAAAATAACGACTTTAAAACTCTATTTCCTTCCTCATCTTACGGATGCAGGATTTTTCATCCTTAATCTCCCACGTGTTTTATTGTTATCGTAGGGGATGTGGTCACAGGTTGACGATTTCGGTAATAATTACACTTAGGCAATGGGGTTGGTGAGTTACGATGAATTGTGCCGTTCAAAAGGGAGAGGAAAGATTCTCGAAGCAGTACGTAATATAAATTGAAATAAAAAAATTTATTTTCTATAAAAAAAACAGCTGAAGAGTTGGAAGTAGAAAACTGTCTGAGTGAAAAATAAGATAAATTTTCATAGTGGGATAAATCTTAGCATTACTTGAAAGTGAATAAATGAAAATTTATGGGGTGTTAAATTTCTCAACATGGCGGAAAATATAACAATTTTCAAGCAGGTATAATTCTTTTAATTTTAAATTAAATCATTCTAATCTTTTACACATTATTTATAAAGGAATGGGGTTTCAGAAAAGTATAAAATATTTAAAATATAATCATAATTTTAAAAATTATAAGCATATGAAAATAAGAAACTCTTCTATAAGAAATATTTATTAAGTTTTACTTTGTGCGTGCTATTTTCTAAAATAGTAGCTTTAATTACTAGCTATAAGTTGATTTATAAAGTTAAATGTATCTTTATTACACTGTAGTAATATTATATTAGTGGAATAATAAATTATATTTTTTAAAAAATAAAATTTACATTTTCAAAACTTTTTTAAAAAATTTCAATATTTTTCAAATATTTTGAAGTACAAAAGATATATTATTCTTACATGATGTAGGGCTTAAAGAGTATAATACATTTTATAATTCTATAAAGTTTTATACATCAGAGGCTACTATTTTAGAAAATAGCGTGCGCAAAGCAAAAATTACTTAATACACTGGTGTGCAAAACTTAAGCAACAATGTAAAAATTTAGCAGATAGCCATGAAATTGCAGAAAAGGAGGTCTGGAGATCAGTTCAGTGAACACATAAGTCAGTAGAAACGTCATGCGTATGCAAATATCAGGAAAAAACGTCAGAAGCGATGTGAGCGTACGCAAAACGCGTGATGTCGGCGCGCACTGCTCAACAGTAGAATAAAATGAAGGACGGAGACGCAATTCAACATATTCGCTGCAAGTGCCAGTGAGTCAGTTCGTGAAATATGGCTAGAAGAAATCACCTGGATGACTTCACACGTGGAAGAATGATCGGAAAGCTGGAGGAGGGGCGTACTGTCACCAGTGTAGCTGCAGAGTTCGGAATCAACAAAATTGTCGTTTTGCGCGCTTGGAAAGCGTTCCAAACCACAGGTACAGCTGTTAGAAAGGTTGGTGTGGCCGCCCGAGGACGACAACTGCAAGGGATGACCGATATATCATCCTGCAGGTGAAAAGAGGTCGACGCGCCATTGCTCAGAAACTCTGTACAGCAACGGGTCGACAAGTGTCGCGGTTTACTGTGGCCAGACTCCTTCTCAAAGGGGACCTGTTCACCCGCCGTCCTGAACGCTACCTCCTGTTGAAAGTTGGCCACCGAAGCCACCGTTTACAGGGCCAGAGAGCACAAAACTGGACAACTGATCAATGGAGTCGTGTCCTCTTTACGGATGAGAGTCGGTTCAGTACCAGAAGCGATTCTCAACGCGTTTTGATTTGGAGAGAGATCGGGACCCGGTTTTATCCTAGTAACATCAAGAAAAGACACCGTTACGATGGTCCTGAAGTTCTTGTCTGGGGAGGCATTATGCTGAACGGGCGAACTGAGCTTCACATTTTTGACAGAGGGTCTGTAACCGGGGATCGCTATTGTGAGGAGGTACTTCTTCCCCATGTGCGTCTTTTCCGAAGTGCCATTGGCCCAGACTTCATCTTTATGGATGACAATGCACGGCCACATCGCACTCTTGCTGTTGAGGAGCTGCTGGAAAGTGAAGATATCACTCGAATGGATTGGCCAGGGTGCTCCCCAGATTTAAATCCCATCGAACATGTGTGGGATACTTTGGGGAGACGTATTGCCACACTCTTACATCATCCGGAGAACAACCAACAACTCAAACAGATGTTGATTGAGGAATGGGCACTCCTACCTCAAGAAATGTTGCACCAGCTGGTCCTGAGTATGCGGAGACGGTGCGAAGCAACCATTGTAGTAAGGGAGTGACATATACCATATTAAGGAATATCTGCTTGTTGTTCTTCCTGTTGATAGACAATCATGAGTCGCGATACTATGCGTTCATAAAGCTTGTTTTTTGTTTGATTCCATACCGTATGCGTTGTATTCCTTTTTCAACGCCAATGCTTTCGTCATCCTTTACGTACATAATACTCTCCCTCATTTCAGAATTTCAAGTCTCTCAGATGATTTTTCGTGAAGTTATGGCAATAAACCCACCTATTGCTTAAGTTTTGCACACCAGTGTATTTATAACAGAATTTTCATATGCTTATAAATTTTAAAACTATGATTATATTTTAAACATTTTATATTTTTCTGAAGCCCCATTCTTTTATAAATAATGTGTTAAAGATTCGAATTATTTAATTTAAACTTAAAAGAATTATACCTGTTTGAAAATTGTTTATATTTTCAGCCCTCTAAAGAAATTTAACATCCCTTTGACCCCTTATGCAAAAACTTGATTTAAGGTGACTGACTACCTTTGGTCACCTTAAAAGTTTTGAAAAAACGTATAAATAAATAATTTTTTTGAGATATTTAGTGTCACCTGAATTAGAATATGCATATAAAATTCTTTTATGTGAATATTATTACCACAAAAAATTATTTAAATTCAACTTTTTGGCAAAAAAGAAGAAAGAATTATATATTTTCCAATCATTTCCTTTCAAGGAAATGCTCCTTTTATTGTAATGTATTGTCTAAGTATTGCTAGGACTTCTATTCTGGGGTTTAACTAAAAATGTTTAGATATTGTTATGAATTTTGTGTAATGAATGCTTAAAATAGAGTACATTTTGTTTATAGAAATTACTTTCATCCTTCCCACTCCTACACAAGCACCACACAAAAACATCTCATCTCTCATCAGTTGGCTTTGGATTTCGGGGACGAGTACATCACAGTGTGAGGAAAAATCAGTAAGTTTGGTTCGCTTTTGTTTGTTTGTTTTCTTTTGTTTTTGAAGAGTTTTGTTACGAGCACAATGGCAAAGAGCTCAAGGGGAAAGCAAATTGCTATTTGGCTTAAAATGAAGATGGCTCTTCTTAACCCTCTGACAGGAACATCCGTCTCTCAGACGGGAATAATTTGCTTTGATGCCTGTAGATAACGCTGTGGTGGGATTTTTAGGGTGGGCTGCCTTGACATCTTCAGTTGGACTCAATCCAGTGAGAGGATCACGTGGTGGTACTTGGAGATTTTTTTCAACTCACGATATGTGCTATTTTTCTTATCTATTATCGTCTATCAGTATCTATATTCCTATAGTTTTTCGTTTTTAGTACTACCATTTTTAATTACTTTTTACATGGATATAAATAATTTCTAATAAGTTTTTATAAAAATACCAGTCACATTTCTTGTGATAAAAATATAGTAATATAATGTGCCTTATAAAAAAAGACTTAAATATTAAAAATTCTACTCAATATTCACGATCGATAAGGACCATTTAAAACAGTCCTTGAGGTAATAAAATTCAAAATAATTTGCTTACCCGTCTGTCAGACGGATGTTTCTCATAGAGACAACAAAAATTGATGCTCTGGCCTAGAGAGTTAAGACTGCTGATGAAAATCAGAATCCGAAAATGGAAATCTGTAAAGGCTTTGGTATTGCTAACTCCACATTATCAACAATAATTAAAAAAAGGGGGAAAATTACGAAATATTTAAAAATATCTGTGTAAATAAAATGTCATAAACTTTTTGTTGAATAATTTTTTTTTCAATATCTTTAACTCAAAATTCTTTTAACAGGAAAATTAACACGATTTTTCACTGTATTCCATTCGACGATTGTACAAAAATGGCGAAAGTAAAACGGACAAGTTGAAAGTCAAAATACAAACACAAATATCAAAACAGCCGCAATCGAACGAACATTCTAATAACCGGTTACAGTTACGCCGATTGTTATAACTTAATTTCCAATCTCAAATTGACAGCTTCTATCATTACAAGAGTCTTTTTTTTCCTTTCTGTTCTGCTGTTATTTCAATACCACCGTAGAGAACAATTGAAGTTCGAAACACAATGTAAAAATCTCCCTATATCAGGTGACTAATAGAGAACCCTAACGGGGACAATGGTTACAAGAGCTCTATAGCCGGAAAAAGAGTCAAAAATAAATACCCATTCTGTCTAGTAGGAAATAGTTTCAAAACGCCTGTTCCTTTCACTTGCTCAAGGTTATTTTCCAAATGCAGAAGAATTAAAATCGCGAAACAAGTAACAATCAAATACTTCTCCCCTCTTTTTGCACGCCGTGGTGCGTACTAGTTGCTTCACAGCACCAAATCTCTGCTAACGAAATGGAAATTTTTTATTTTTAATTCGAAAAGTGGGAAGACGAGAAATTAGTGGTGAAATGTTATTGTCTTACTTAACTAGATCTAACTAAATTGGTTACTCTTATATATAAAATAGTTTTGTTGTTGGTTAAGGTTGCGTGTGTTTTGAACCTTTTTAATAGACTCAGACCTTGCACTAAATATTGGTTGAATTGTAAAACAGTGGTGGTATCGGAAGTTTCTTTTAGGAGGACTCAGGTCAATGCTAAAATATTTAACCAGAGGTCGTCAAAGTGGTGGTCACGAGAAATTTCGCCGTTCCCAGAAAAATGTAGTATCCTTGGTAATGTCCCCCAGAAATGTGGTCCCTTTTCTTAGTGAACAGGCGACGGAAATTCTGATTCAATTCCCCATATGTGAAAAGGCCTTTTCATCTGTCACACTCATCAAAACACGGTGCCTATCTCAGCTTGAAATAAATGTCTTGCAGTTACAACATTGGATCCAACTATGCATAATCTTATTTCAAGTAAGCAGGAACATCCATCACACTAGCAAGTATAACGCTAAAAGTTTGATACCTAAACCATTTTGAATTGTTTTTGATTCACAGTTTTTGATTATTTTATTATGGTTTATTAATAAAGCTTTCATATTTCAGTTACAATTAATAGTTGCATTTTAGTAATTAGGTACATTTTATGTGTTTTTAGATCACAATTTTTTTTTAAAAAAAATATATTTAAATCCTATTAGTGGTCCGCGAGATTTAAATTATGAATTTACTCGTCCATGAGGTCAAAAAGACTGGGGACCACTGTATTTAACTATATGTATTTTGCGTAAAAAATTCTTGCTTGTAATAATTTTATTACTAGAGAAATACAGAATAGCAAGTATGACACCGGAAAAAAATTTATAGCTTTTATATTAACTAGCTTCAGTATGCACACAGAATTTTTAAGTGGGGTCCGGGGTGAAAGTTCACCATTCTTGTATCATGCTATTTTTGATTTTGTCGATTTTCAGGAACAAAACACAGTAAAAACTAATTATTGAATAAATAATTAGCATTAATTAATAAAATTAATCATTAATAACAAATATTTAATTAAATTTTACCTATTATATACTTAGAATTATAACCAATTAAAAAATCAAGGGCTTTGGGCGGGGTGTGGACCCCCAGGACCCTCCCTCCCTTGTGTGCGCCACTGACTAGCTTGCTTTAAACTCTCATCAGTAAATAACAATCAATGGCGTCCTACGACTGTCTCCAGGGGCATATACAGATCTATGTTTTGGCCGGAGGGGTTTATAGTCTAAGAAACATGTTGACAAAACGCATCGAGACGTAATCTCTACGGTAAAAAGTAAAATTCTGTTGGTCTATGGGGAGGAGGGATTTGAGCCTCCTAAACCACCCTTGTGTACATCACTATAAGAGCTCTTCTATGCATTGTTAGCGGTGGTTTTATGAAGAAATTTGAGAAAAATTCTTCTTTATATTTTAGTTGACATATATATGTGAGTTTTTCTTGCATGAAAATGATTAAATGAAAATAAAATGCGAGTTGCCTGACATAAACTTGCAGGTTGTAATAAAATTTCAACAAATCATCTCACTCTTGACTTTTTTAAGTAAAAATTGTAGAAAAGTACGATAGGATATATTAGTCCCATTAACTAATTCTAAAATTAAATGTGCTTGCAGCTACAGACAATGTGAAATTAGTGCAATAAATAAACTGAATAAAACGGCCAATATTTTGTTTAACGTATTTTATTATTATTTTTTATAATGAATGATATTTTTCTTATAATTTTTAGCTCCGGTATCTCCACTCCCACAATGTAGCCCATGAGCCAAAACAAGTTGCCCACCCATGTTCTAAATAGTAGTACTAAATAACATATAAAAATGTATATTCAAATAGCCTATCCACACAGTTCCGAAACTCTGCAAAGGCCGAAAACAGAGAAAATTTAATAAAATAGACAATTTGGGAGAACATGTTAACGTATGTCATATTTGCGCAGGGGCCGTTTTTAACCTTCCGGTGCCCTAAGCCAGTGTTCCGCAACCCCCGGATCATATGGTGCCGGTCCGGCTAAAGAACATTAAACTGTTACCATTTTATTTAAAGTGGTGCATTTCTCTCGGATTTGAGCAGCTTTCCCCAGAAATCACTTTATATTCCACGTTAAATCACTTTTATTCATTTTGGTGTAACTATATTTTATTCTGAAGGCATATTTAAATGTAACTAAATTAAAATTGTTAAATGAAAACAATCTAAAATATAAAAAAATCAACGTGTGTCACCCTCAGCGGGCCGCGGTAAAATTATCAAACGTTGACGGTCCTCAGCATAAAAAGATTGAGAAGCACTGCC
The DNA here is from genome assembly GCA_019973955.1 of Trichonephila inaurata madagascariensis. NCBI lineage: Eukaryota > Metazoa > Arthropoda > Arachnida > Araneae > Nephilidae > Trichonephila > Trichonephila inaurata. Next base: position 8,833 of record BMAV01019691.1, on the reverse strand, counting down.
CTAAGCGCTTCCCATTGTTACGCCTCTCTCACACACACTATTTCCAAAGACCCAGATCTTTCAGTTCTTACCTTGCCAGTTTTAAATCGCGGAAGGAATTCTCTCACAACTCTTTTACAATTTTTCCTTTCTTTGTTTTTACTCTGCGGTGAATCTTTCCACTATCCACTACCTATGGGCCCGCCGTGTGCCGGACTGGCAACCGGCAGCCGTAAGGAAAGGGCAGTGGCAAGGTTTGGCCACTCTTGTTCATTTTCTTACCTTACGGTACCACGTATCACCACCCTTTTGTAAATTGGTACAATAAATTAATGAAATTCGTTTGCAATTACAGCGTAGAGCACACGTTATTGTGTACAAACTGTTTTCAACATGTTAATTTGTTGGGGTGAAGCGAGTAAACTATTTTTTCTGGCGGAAGGATAACTGTGTGACCCGCCCACGCGAGTTTTTCCCGCTTCACTCCCCGCATTCCTTCTACGGGGTTCACTAGCTGACTGGTCGCTGTGTGCTTTTGGTCAGACTTGCTGTGTGCTGTTTCCGTGATCGTTATTTTCGTATTTGTATGTAAATAAACGTGCTGTCCAGAGATACCTGAGTGGAAGTAATTTCACAAAAGAACAACATAATTATCATCTTTTCATAACTTATCGCTGTAGAGGCTTTCTTCGAGCTATGTCCATTGCAAAATCATTAATGTCACTGTAATCAATTTCCGATGTAATGTCATTGTGAAAGCATAGCAACATCAAACTGTTAAGCTTTTCTTTATCCATGGTAGATCTCATTTCAAGCAGAAATGCTTCTCTCATAACTCTCTCAATAGGTGGTACTTCTCATTGTAATTTATAATTTTTTTCTTTTTTCCAGCAATTTTTTGCGCCCTAGGCACGTGCCTAGCGTGCCTTAGCGGAAAAATGGTCCTTTATTTGAGTTAATTTGGCCATAGCCTACCTACAATCAATCTTCAAAAATGTCTGTAGGACTTCTTGATTTAAATAGATCTCACACATACAAATTTAAGTAATTTTAAATCAGTTTATACGTATTGCCTTAATTTATAGATGATAAGGTATCTAAGAAGCAACTAAATCTTAGAAATCAAATCATTTAAATTTTAAGTCAATTTTAAAGCCGCTCTATTTTTGCTTCGAAATCTTGTGTGTGTGAAGCTACTATACATATTTTTTAATTTCACTCATTTGTTGCTATATTTTTGTACTAGACGCGATTTCTATATAACAATATTAATTTCGATTTCTTTTTGTTTCTTTTATTTCTTTAATTAATTTTTCCATAAAAGCATTCTAAAAAAATCTGTGTATAATATTGAACTGAGGAAGATCCAAACGTGTTGCATATTGGTATTTTTTCCTCCTATGCCTGAGAAATTTGCTTTTTTTATTCAAAAATTCGATGTTGAGTTGTTTATTTTATTATGTAACCGCTCTTGTTCTAATAACTATATTTGACTGTACCAAGTAGCAGAAGCGCCCTCTAGCGTCCACATATCTTCATTAGAGGCATGGTGAGGATATAATGGTTGATATGAAAACCATTTATGTTCTTTGCCCATTATTTTTGTAAATGATTTGTGTCCTAGTAAATTTATAAATAATTGCTACTCTAAAGGAGACTTTATTTAATCCAACCCCGAAATCACCACTTTTAGTTTAATCTTGAACTTAAAACTTAACAGAAAAATGATAATTGAAAGTTAACTTTTATGATTTTTACTGTAATTGAATCTTAGTAAAAAGTCTAATTCCTGCATTATTTGTAATTTTAAGTTAATAACTTAAATTCATGCATATCGACCTTGAATATTAGTTGATTAAAGTTAAATTATTATCCTTTATAACGCTTTAAATAATCAATCATACAAATCTGATAATCATTTCAGCAAATTCCGTTGCGGCAGTTCCATATTTGAGATGGACTAAGTAAGCCTTACAAGAAATTATACGACATTTTTATCACGGCATCTGCATTTTAACTTAATTCACATTTTTTTCACAAATTAACTTTTATTTTTGAACTCTGATTAAACTGAAACATTGCCAAGGTTAATGAAGGTCAAATGAATTTAAATTCCACTTGCGCTTTAAACCTTTAATCACATCTCTTGGTTGAACTGAATAACAATCCATTTTAATCCACCGATTTCAAGACCAGCTTTTCGACGATTTCATTGAATTTATTTTTAACTCTGGTCTCCAATCTTTTTTCTTTTCCATTATTTCTTCCTATTTTTGCATAATTTTCTCAAAATAGTTTTTTCCCCTTCAGTTGAAAGTCCAGCAGACAAATCTTGTGGTTTCAATTATGGCGAGAATCAAACTCATTTAAATCAGGAAGTGGGAAATCAAAGGACACTTTTACGTGATTTAATTACAAATTTAGGTTAATTGTGTGAGCTACTATAAGGTTTTTTCCTCTTCGTAGAACTGAACAAATAAATAATTAAACAATTCTTTTGAGTAATTTTACGAATTTTCGAAGTAATTAAACCGTGTTTTATATTCAGTTGGCAGCAAATATGGAATAAATTAGCATTAAAATTGCTTTTGAGTTGCGCAGATGGAAATAAATCGAGATAAAGAAATGACAGAAAATGTGAAAAATTAATCTTACTTCATAACAACCTACGCATTGCCATTCAGCAAAGTGAAATAAAGTCATAAATAACAATTTGTTGCTTTTGTAACATTTGATATTCTAATATATAAAATTTCATTGTATGTTCTATTTTAATGTTTTATTGTTCAATGTTTGTAATACAAATTATTTTTTTTTACACAAGTAAAATTATTTATTTCTCTGTGTGTTATGAACATACACTTTAATAAGTTTTAGAATTTCTAAATTAAATTACTTATTATGCTGAAAAGTACTTTTGATGATTGATGGTTACCTTTGAAAATGATTAAATGTAAAAATATTTTTCTTTCTTCGCCATTTCTTTACTACTGAAAAGATTTAAATGAATAAACAAAATTTCTTTTTTATTCGATTTATTTTTTTGAAATAGTTCACTGTAAAAAACAATGATCGTTTATAATATGTTTTATTCAATTTTCAATGCGCTTTTAGAAACAGATTAAAAATTTATTTTGTGAGGAAATAAAATCATAATAGAAGCCATAGAAAATCTTGTTGCTGAAAATCTAGTTTTCCTTTTAAATAATAATTCCTGTTCATTAAAATATATAAAAAAAAATTAGCTGTGTTATTCTCACTTTTGAAAACCTGCATCAGATATATTTAATGACTTTTTAATAAAGAAGCAATATACAATACACTTCATACTGCAATAATTAATTATGCGTTATTATAATTATAATGAGAATGAAATTAAACTCATATTTCTACTCTTACGAATTTTTACTTTCAATTATGTTAATTGCCTAAATTAAAGTTATAAATGTTTTTTTTATATATACTATACATATTTCTATGTTGCACATGTAGAGATGTTTTAACATATAAAATTACATTTTCGACGCAAACAAAATTCAGAATAATGGCAATTAAGAAAAAAATACTTTTTATTCGTGTATATACAATTTTTTATACTAATTATTTTTTGAAGAATAATTCACATAAGCTGCAAGTTTTTCGAAGCGGAACTAAATAAAAAATTGTGTTTGTGTATTTTATTAGACAATTAATAAGTTATTATCTTTGATAATGCATGGAATCATCCAAATCGGATCACCTTTTGGAATAAAATAACAATTAGAATATTTTCTGGCGAATTAATTATGTATTCTTTATAAATCGTTCATAGTTATAATTATAAAAAAAAACAATATATTCTTTTAAATAAATCGTTTGCTGTTATTATCTAATTGATAACTGTTTCAGCAATTGATTTTTTAAATCAAAACAAAATTATAATCCCACTTTTCGAGTTTTTGCTGTTACTTGGTTGTCTGATTTGTCTTTTTTTTTTTTTAAGTTATAAAAAGTTGTTGGAACATAGAGGAAATTCATTGATACAGAGAAAATGTGATTGATTCGAAAAAATTACGTAGCAACGAAGTCATTGACTGGCAAGTAATAGACTTCTGGTTCCGGAGAAATGATCATTAAAACGAAAACCAACATAGTATTCGAAAATGTTTCGTTCCAATTTAAATGTTTTTAAAAAGCTAAAACTATTCTTTGTAACGCATTGAGTAGAATAATTTATGAATCCTTTCCTCTAATTACATTTATAAATTTAACAATTCCTTAAATACATTGTTTTCAAAAATCATCTTGATCTCTACTAAGACAATAAGAGAATATTGAGAGTTGCAGTAGCGCAACATAGACAATAAACAATGATTTTCTTTCCTTGGGAAATCGTTCAACAATTGACCGCCATAAAATGCAAATTTCATCTTCCCCCACCAAGAAAAAAATACATTAATAAACAGAATTCAGAAATGTTTCGTTTTGAACAGTTTAGCAAAAGTATACTCATTAGCATGGCGTCAGCCAGACTGTCTTTCAAATGGTGGGAAATGAATTGTCATGGCAACTTGTAAATAAATGTGACTAGTTCGTATATAATAATGAATAAACTAATTGTTTAAACTGACACTATTGAGTATTTTCTAAATATAAATTAAATTAAAGTTTTGTTTATATAACAAGTAATATAAAAAAAATTAAAATTAATAAATAAAAATTAATAATTTTAAGTCAATTCCTACTTAGGTCAACAAAGAAAAATTTATTTTAGTTCTTTTTTATTAAACAGTTACAATTAATATAAATATGTATACACATATGACAGAATCATAATATTAAGTGACAAAATAGAAGATTTTCCTTGTAATTTTCCATTTTCCTTTCTAAATAGGGTGTTAAACTATTTTTTGTTTGTTTGTTACTAATTATTTATTAATCAAATTTAATTATTCTTATAAAATAGTATAGCAAAAATTAAATCACATTCTCAGAAATTAGGCCCTTCCAGGTGGAATTCGAACCCACAACCTTTGGATTAGAAGTCCAACGCGCTACCCATTACACTACAGAGACACAACGAACGATATTCCTTCCTGTATATGCTGTTGGACTATTATTTTTGTTACTATTTATTCATTTTTTAATTTAATAAATGAATTAATATTTGAAAAATCTGTAGTAACATCAAGTGTCATCCACTAGAAGTTTTAAAAATATATATTTGAACTTGAATGGATGAATAGAAAGTATTTTATTAACTATTGAAAATGTGAACAAGATATATATATATATCATGTTTAACCTCTCTTGCAATTATTTTTGCTTATACATATTTATATTTGTCTATTTCTCCCGGATTCCTATAGTAATTTAATATTCCAATTCTATTTTATTGCTGTTATATTCACCCACGTGGGTTTTGGGCCTTTGCCTTGGTTTATCTCATGTGCTATTATGTCGAAAATTTCCGCTGTAGGGGAAGGTTGAGATCTCACAAAACACTGTTTAACCCTGTTTCACTGTCCTAAACTAGTGACTTCTCGGGAAATCATAATAGTTTTTTCCACTCTAGCTATATTTCTCTTTTTTGGTTTGTAATGTTTCCATGTTCTTGGTTCTTTCGGTTTGATCTGAAGAAGTCTTAGGATTTATTAGTCTTCTTTTTAATTTATTTACTGCTATATATATATACATATATATATATATATAGAGAGAAGAGAGATAAATAAATAGATATATAGATAGATAGATGTATATATAGGGAGAGAGTGAACTAATAGTAGGAATTGAAAAAGAATCTCAGTCTTAAGCGTCATCAAATGCGGCATTTCGAAATAATTTAGATATTTCAGATATGCAAAGCTTTTAATATTATTTCACTGATATATTTTTATTTATTTTAATACTTCCAAAAAATAATTTATCTATTCTGAAATTTTGCATCTTTATTTATTTTAGGTATTATTTAGATTATTTTATTTTCAGTAAATGGTCAGTGTCATAGCACCCCAATGAAAAAATAAGAGTTCTGAGGCTCTCTCACTCTATTTTAATTGATTCACAGATTCGAATTCTGGTTCTGCCCAAACTTTTGCGTATAACAAAGGAGAAATATAATCTTAAATTTATCTGGATTTTTAGGCCTTTAAATATTTAAGTGTGAATGCATGAGCTATAACAAACAATTTACAGGAAATTAGCTTTATACATGCTATAAATTTTTGATAGTTTATTTTTGAATGCAGAGTGATTCTTCAAAATGTTTCGGAATGTTCTTTTTCTCTTTCCGCGTAACGATATTGAAATGAAAGAAATTAAATGCAAGACTTGGGATATTTTCTTTCTTTTTTTTTTTTTTCTTAATTTCTTTGAAGATTCTTCAGTTGATGTTTAAAATTTCTCAATTATTTCTATTTATCTCTTAATGTAATAATTATTTGATTTGAAAAAAAATTTCGTGACGAAGTATTTAAATCATTTGTTACCTGAGAACGGCAGTGGCGCACACAAGGGGCGAGTCCTAGGGGTTCGGACACACCCCAAAGTCCTTCATTTTTTTTTGCAATTGATTATAATTCTAAGTATATGCCATGATTTAAAGGGTCTATTTGGACCCCCGGGGGTCTTGACGACCTGAAAGGGGGCCCCGTCAGAAAAAAAATAATTTGGGGTCCTGAGGGGAAATTTTTATATTTCCCTCAAAATAAAATTATGTATTTTTTAAAAAAAAAATTTAGTAAGTGAAACCAGTTTTTTATCTGTTTAATAGTTTTTTAACAATTTTAATAAGGTTAATTTAAAAAGGCGCCCAAAATTTTTTTTTTTAAAAACCAAAGGGGCCATGTCCCAATTTTGGCTTTAAAGAATACCTTTGTTTATCACGAATTAGGGAATAGGAAAAAATTTTTTAAAAACTTTTCCTAGTGAAAGGGTTTCCCCCAGCGTGGTTGAAAATCCCCAAAAAAAAAAAGAAAAAGGGGAGAAATAATGTCGGGGAAAATGGTAACTGCGATTTAATTAAATTTGACACATTTTATTCCAAATTTTGAAAAAATTTGGGTTTTTAAGCACCAGACTTATTCCACCTTTAAAAAACATTTCTTTGTTGCATTATTTTATGTATAACAAATTTTAATTTAATTAACATACTTTTCTTGAGTTTTTTTAAAAAAATTCAAAATTTAAAAATTTAAATCCTTAAAAGTAAATGGGCATACCAGTGTCAAAAAAATCATTTAAATTGAAAATTCAAAAAACCCTATTGGGGAAAGGGGTCTACCCCCAAACCGAAAAAAGGGAAGGGGTCTATGAGACAAAAAATTTCCCCCTTATATAATAAAAAAATTAAGTATTTGTTTTTAATAATTAATTTATTAATTAATTAATGCTATTTTTATTCAATAATTGTTTTTTTACTGCTTTTTGGTCCGGAGAATCCAAAAATCAAAACATATTTAAGGGGTGGACTATGATTTTTGGGCCCTCCCCGAAAAATTCCCGTTGCGCACTGGTGAACGGTCAAATATAGGGAAAAAAAGAGGTGGGAAAAGATAAGATCAAAAGAACCCCTTAAAAAGGGAAATTTTAAAATATTTTACTCAGTTAAATTATGAAGGTCACGTGATAAATGCAATCATGTTCCCCTTAATTTAAAACTGACTTAACTTTTGCCCTGCTTGCAAAATTGGGTTTAAAATTTTTTTGATGTGTTAAGGTGCCCTTTCCTTTTGGGGAGGACAGTCCTTTTTATAGGTTTTTGTCCTTCCCTTTAAAGGGGCCCTCGGGGCTCATCTTTTTTAGGTGGGTAGGGGTTCACAACCCCCGGGTATAGTATCTTTTCCTTTTTCCCAAGAGGTTTACTATCTTTGGAAAAACACGGGGTCACGACTCCAGAAAGGGCCCTTCTCTTTTGGGGCCCCCCATCTTTCAATTTTTTTTTTTCCCCGTCCCGACCACAGACCCCGAATGTTTGGGCAATATAGCCAAAATGACTTTTGCGCCATAAAAAACCAAACCCCAAATTTTAAATAACTCAACTCAACTCTCTAAAAGTGTCCTCCTTTTGTCCTCCCCTTTTTAATATTTTAAAACAACTTTCAATCTTTGTATTCAAAGATGAAAGGCATAACCAAAAATTTTACCAAAAAGTACAAATTTTTACCAAACATGTTTTTAAAAATTCGTTAATGGTCAGACAAAATCACAGGAAATAACAGTTATCAATGGTGTTTTTTTTGGGGTTTATCGCCAAATTGGGGAAAATAAAAAAATGTGTTAGTTTTTATCAAAAAATGCCAGATATTTTTAAATATTTAATATAATCATGTTTTTGATGACAATTTTTTGTTTGAAGAAAATTAGAAAACTGAGTGTATATTTAAATTCTTTAAATTTGAACAATAGAAAAAACAACCTGAAATTGATAAAAATGGGTAGAAATATTTAACCATTTCAAAATGAACTTATTCGATCCCAAAATTTAATTATTCTTGTTGAATTTACTTTTGTGCTATCCTAAAAAGTACCAAAGGGGGTTTTTAATTGGAATGATTTTGGACAAAAAAAAAAAGAAGTGAGAAATCAAGATTGAATGTCGAACTTTAACGGTGCACCGTAAAATTTGGGAAAAAAGAATATTTTTGTTCCGAAAAATTAGAAAAAAATATTAAAAAAAAAAAATCATTTAAAGGAAAAAAAAACCCTTTAAAAAATAATTAAAAAGGAGTAAGCGTAATTTCGTATTTTTGTTTGAATTGGGAAATGTTTCAAATATTTACGTTTTAATTTTTTTTTTAAATTCGCCTTTATTTTAAAAAAAATTGTCATTTTTTAATGGGAAGAAAGGGGGTTTAATTATTAACATTTTTCAAAA
>BMAV01019689.1:0-24907 GCA_019973955.1 Trichonephila inaurata madagascariensis | reverse complement strand
AAAGTACCAAATCTTTGATTATGGCAAATTAAATTTTATCACCAATTATTTTTTCCCCCAGGGTTTTTTCGGAAAAAAGTGTAGCCACCATGTTTAACTTCATTTTGACCCATTGCGTGAAATTTCCCATTTACCTTTTATCTTCAACCATTTTTTTTTGAATTTTTAACGATTTCGATCAAAATCAAAACGTTTTTTGATGCTTTTATGAAATCATACCCAGAATCGGGTATTCAAATCCTCAGCAAAAAAACCAATTTCTTTCGAATTGTCGGTGAATTTTAATTCTACGATCCCCATTTTTTGGCATTTCGCACACGTGCTGTTATTACCGCCCCGGTTTTTTTTAATTTGTTTATAGAAAAATATTTTCATATACCCCATAAAAAAGATTTATCTGCCCGGTGTCCCATAGCGCTTTAAAAAAATGTGTTTTTAATAATATAGGTGTAAAGTTCTGGTGCTATACATTTGGAAAAAGTTAATTGTTCTTTGTAACCCCGGGTTGATCTTTAAACCCTTTTACAATATTTAATCGCCCCCTTTGGTCCTTACCTCGATTGAAATTATGACGGCTATTCTCGAAAAAACTCATTTCTGTTTTTTGGTCTCCCCATTTCCAAATTTCCCTCCAGTTTCTACCATTGCTTCAAAATTGGGCATCCTATGCGCATTTACCTCGTTTTTCCATTATGGTTCTGATAACCCCTTTGTAATTTGCATAAATATCTCTTTCAAATTTTGAGGATTCTAAAAGTTGTATCGTATTTTTGGATTTCGGATTTCCCCGTGTCCTGTACCTGTGGTTCGAGTCGAACAAAAATATGATCCACTAAGTCTCTTGGGACATTCCCAATTTAAACTTTCCTTTTTTAGTAATCTATATACAAAAAACGTCGCGCCCGATTTCTTCCCTGTTGTGATCATAAAACTCCGACTGTAGTTCTTTTTAGTCGGGGGAAAAGCCTTCGCTAATTCAGTTTTGAGCTGCGCAAAACCCGGGGGCTGTATTTTGTACCAACAACGAACCAAATATCAAATTTAAAACCTTGCCCCTTTTCCCCCTGAGATGATTTTTAAAGGGAAATGACAGATTACTTGGGATTTCGGGTAACTGAATATTGTTATCGATGAAAACCGATAAACTCAGCAACATTCTCCGCCCCCAAAAAAGTACTTTTTCGGGGGGGGAATTGTATTTCCACCTCCATTCCCCAACCCAAAATTAACATTTTCTGGGTTTTGAGACAAAAGCCACCCCGGGGATGACCATTTTCTTCCCGGGTTTCCCCGGTGTTGAGGTGGGGGGATTATCAAAATGATGAGACATACCCTTAATAAAATTTTTATTAAGAGTAACTTATAATACTTAAATTTTTAATTTTGGGACAATTTTTAAATTGGGAGTGAGAGCCCCAAAGTAAATCCCCGTATTTAAGTCAGATCACGCAATTAGACCCCTCTATCTAAATTACCCCAAATAACCCCGTTATCTAATTATTAATATCTAATATTCCCTTTTCCAGTTTTGGCCCCTTTGGACCTAAGAATAACCCCATAACTTTATAAAAAAGAAGATTTTTGATTCGCAAGGCAGCTAATTTTTGACTGTTTATTCTGGTCCGCAAGTTTTCACACTTTTTTGTCAGGGCTTTTGGGATCAGAATGTTTCCCAACACTACCAACCTCTAACCCCTTTACGCTATGCTTATATCTGGGTTTTTGCCACCTTATATTTTATAAAGATACCCTTTTTTATAGTATATCTCATTTACATATTCAACTGCTTCTTTTTTGGTTTTGGGGTTGGAAAGTTTTGCCATCAATCGTGGCCGTCAAAGAACAAAAGGAGTCATGTTAATCAAAAAGGGACGCGAGAGACGTCACAATATGATTCCAGTAATGGTAATTTTGCAAATAATTCAACTACTTTCTAAATTTGATCCAATAATGGAGGAACATTTTCGAAGAGTGCTAAAAATCAAGAAAAATAAAAATACATTATCAAGGGAAAAAATTTTAGAATAAATTGATTTCACTTTTTTCATGAGAAAATTAAACTGCCCAAAATTTTTCATAAAATTAAACAAAAACCGGGGATTATTCGATAATTTTATTGCACCCCTGTAGTAAGATCGAGCAAATGACCTTTTGGTAAGATATGAAAAGTATTGGGAAAAAATTTTAAATTTTAATGAAGTTAACGTTAAAATTTCTGAGAAATTTTTTGGGTTTTCCCTTTCCCGTTGAAATATCGACTGAAAAGAACTTTCAAATTGAATAGAGAAACCTTTAAAAAATTGGGGCCAATTTTGCTAGATATGCGTGGTGAGAAATCAGGGTACTATCTTTTGGGCGTTAAATCCACGAACAATCTATGTACCCATGTAGTGATTCGTTAAATTTTGGGTTTTTAAAAACATGGAAAAAGCATCAAAAGCCTGTACCTTTTTTAAAATAGTTCAAAAAAAAATTTTTTTTTTTCATCAAATTTCGTTGGGTCATATTAAAAAAATATAAAGGGCATAACCTTTTAAAAACCCTTTTTTTTCAACTCGTTAAGGCCAAAAAGAGGCTATTAAACCCCTTTAAAATAAACAATTAGAGGCATTCATGATACCCTTTTTTAGTATTTATAATAATGTTTTAAAAGACAACTCTATAAGAGATGAGGCCTTTTTGGGTTATTAAATTCTATTAAACAATTTAAGTTCTTTTGTTCCCTCAATTTTTTGGTATAAAATCCTAAATTGCATAAATTTGATAAGCAAATTATTGCAAACAAAAGATTACGATCTACCATCCACTATGGAACTCTAAGAAATTGTAAGGATTATTTTAATGATCTTCGATTGGATGGGGCTTTTGCTGAAATGCTCTGTGATGCAAAAGAACTGGCCGACGAGATTGATATCCCTGCTAATTTTGAGGTTACGCAGCCACGTCACAGAGTTCGTCGCAAAACTGTTAATTTTGATTACGAAGTACGAGATGAGCCGGTAGAAGATCCTAAATTAAAATTCAAGATAGTTTTATTTTTTTACAATTGACCAAGCAATTAATGCCTTGGAATGCAGATTTAATTTAATGAGTACCCATAGTAATTGTTTTCAATTTTTATATAATATATAACCCTAAAAGATACCCCTAAAAATTTAATAATTAAAAACTTTAAAAATTTAGAAATGATGTTGACAGATGGAGAATCACAGTAGATACAAATGCGCTTGATCTAGCAAATGAGATAATGTCAGTTTCAGCATTATTAGGCAAAATAGAAAGCCCAATAGAAGTTTTAAAATTTATTTCCGTTTTAGAATTTGCGCCAAATCTTGCCATCGCATTAAGAATTTTACTTTCTTTGCCAATAAGTGTAGCAAGCGTAGAGATGAGTTTCTAAAAATTAAAATTAATTAAAAATTTCTTACGGTCTACAATTTTTCAAGAGAGATTAAATGGTTTAGCTACATTGGCAATCGAACATAAAAATAAGTGATTTGAAGGAATTAATCGGAAAGTTTTCAGAGTTAAAAGTCAGAAAAAAACACTTCTAATTTTTTGTTTATTTTGTTATTTGTTTTAATTTTTAATAAATATATATATACTTATACTGTTATGTTACTTTTTCTTTGCAAGAACTATTCAAGTTTTATAGGTGTATATTTATGAACAATTAATATATTTCTTAAAATTTTTTATACGTTGTGGAGAGGGGCGGCATTTTTCATTTTTGACCGGGGCGGCAAAACTGCTAGGCCCTGAAAACAGTGATCGATCAATCTGAAGGTTAAAACACTTCAGCTGTTATACAGAACATACACACAAAATTTCAGCAAATTATTTGAAAAACCTTTTGAGCAATCGCTGTCCCCGTTTGAATTTTTCGGAAAAAACACATTTCGAGTTAAACGCATTTTAAAGTTTGATATCTTATGTAAAGTTATGTGGCATCTGCCTTTACTAAAACACCTGTGGTTTTTGTTCTAGTGAATAGAAAATAAAAACCTTGATATTTTTATGAAGCTAATAAGATGGCCTATAAAATAAAATCATAAAAAAATTTGTCCATTTTTTAAAAAAGCATGATTTTAGGGTAGTCGGATACCTTAAACATCGATTCACAATGTACCGCCAATACCACCAGTCATGAGCATGAAAACCACTTCTATTGCGGCATTGCCAAATATGCCTCGAATATTGGTATCAAATGATGGTTGTATGTAAAGAATAGACATTAATGGACAATGGGAACCAACGCACTGTGCATTACAATTATATTGTTAAACTATGTTATGCAATTGGGAAAACAAAGCTCTCAGCAAAGGACTTATTTTAATTTTTAATAACTCCTTAAAATTCAGCGTATTTATTGGACTTATTGCAAATTTTATTTTGAGAAATTCGTAAAAAGTTTTGCTTGATTAATAGCAATGCGCCCTGGAGTCGCCCTTTGTATTGGTCACTCGCTTGCGGTGCACGCGCTGCACACCTGCTGGGACCAGCCCTGTTCACCATTGAAGGATGCGTTTGGTTGCAATCTGGATGCATTTCGATAAAATTTAACAGCTTTATTTGATGCTCATAGTGAAAAATCATCAGCGTGCTGACTAGTAAGTGGAATCCAGTGACGTAACGGACAATATTAGGGCCTCTCAGCAAAGTCATGTTTCGGGCCCCAAACAGGATCTTACAAAGGAGTGCAAACATAACTTTTGGACCCCTAGAACCCTGCTCTCCTGCAATACAGGGTACTATTCTAGATGTGCCATGTAATGCAAGGTGCTACCATCTAGTGAGAGAAAATATAAATTGTACTTCAGCATTATTCAAATTTAGCTATTTAGCTTAATCATTATCTGTCTTAAATAAAAAAAATCATTTATCTCATACATCCATTTTTCTTCACATACCACGTAAAAGGAATAAAAAAAAGTTTGCTTTGTTAAGAAGATTGCTTTATAAGTTATTTTAAAAAATCTCATAACAAAATTATAGAAAAGTATTTCTTTATTCTTTCCTTAATTTAAAGTTTTCACAAAACAATGTTTTCTTTGTCGTTTTTGAACCCAGCAAAATCAAAATTCATTTTTACCACATATGAGCCGCTATAAAATTTAAAACATTAAATATATTTTCAACAAAACCAGCATATAAAACATGTTTAAACTAAAAAAAATCAAAAAATACAATATACAATTTAAAAATTATTTTTAAAAACACAGATTTCAACAATTCAAGTTTTTAACATTAAAATCTTTTTAAAAATTTTTATTAATCATTTTAAGGGATACTGCGAACAAAATTAAATTTGTCATTTCTTACCTTGGGGGAAGTAATTTGGAAAAAAAACACTCTTAAAAAAAACGCATATTTTTTTTTTTGGGGCCCCCACCCCATGTCCCGTCCCGTATGGGAAAAATTTTTTTGGGTTTTGAACTTTTAAAAAAAAAGTACCCCAAAACTTGGATATAAATTAAAATCAGGTATCATTAACACACGGTTTTTCCAAGGCTCCCATCGCTTATGATGTTTGCTACTAGGCATTGGAATGTCATAATAATAATATTTCACTTTAAGACATTAAAATTAATATTTCGCAAGGATGGCTTAACGTCTTTCTCTTCGACATTAAGAATAGATTTCCGTAAAAATATCTTTGGAGGAGTAATGAGAACCCCCAAAAAAAAAAAAAAAAAAAAAAAAATTAATTTTAAAAAAAAAAAATTTTTTTTAAAAGGGGAAAAAAAAAAATTAATTTTTAAAAAATTTTTTTCCCAAAAAAAAATTTTTTTTTAAAAAAAACCCCCCTTTTTTAAAAGTTTTTTTAAGGGTTTTTTTTCCCAAAAAACCCGAAAAAAAAAGGGGGGAAAAAAACCCCCGGGGGGGGAAAAAAAAATTTTTTAAAAGGGAAAAAAAAAAAAAAAATTTTGGGGGAAAAATTCCCAAAAAGGGGAAAATTTTTTTTTGGAAATTTTTTAAAAATTAAAAAAAAATTTTTTTTTAAAAAAAAAAAATTTTTTAAAAAAACCCCCAAAAAAAAAAAAAATTTTGGTTTTTTTAAAAAAAGGGTTTTTAAAAGGGGTTTTTTAAATTTTTTTTTAAAAATTTTTTTTTTAAAAAATTTAAAAAAAATTTAAAATTTTTTTTTAAAAAAAAAATAAAAATTTTTTAAAAAATTTTTAAAATTTTTAAAAAAATTTTTTTTCCCCGGTGGGGGGGGGAAAAAAACCAAAAAAATTTTTTAAAAACCCCCTTTCCCCCCGGGTTAAAAAGGGTTTTTTTTAAAAATTTTTTAAAAAAAGGGTTTTTAAATCCCAAAAAATTTTTTTTTTTTTTTTTTAAAAAAAAAAAGGGGGAAAAAAAATTTTTTTTTTGTTTTTCCCCCCAAAAATTTTGGGAAAAAAAAAAAAATTTTTTTTTAAAAAAAATTTTTAAAAATTTTTTATTAAAAAAGAAATTTGGGGCCCCCAATTTTTTTTTCTTAAAAAAAAAATTTTTTTAAATTTTCCCCCTTTTTTAAAAAAATTTTTTCCTTTGGGGGGGGGGGAAAAAAAAAGGAAAAAAAAAAATTTAAAAGGAAAAAAAAAAATTTTTTTTTGGGGGGGAAAAAAAAAAAATTTTTTTAAAAAATTTTTTTTTTTTTTAAACCTTTAATTTTTTAAAAATTTTTTTAAAAAAAAAGGGAACCAAAAAAAAAATAAATTTTCCCAAAAAAAAAAAAAAGGGGGGGGGTTTAAAAAAATTTGGAAAAAATTTGGGGGGAAAAAAAAAAAAAAAAAAATTTTTTTTTGGGGTTTTAAAAGGGGGGTTAAAAAAAAAAAAGGGGCCAATTTTTTGGGAAAAAAAAAACCCCCCCAAAAAGGGCCAAAAAAAAAAAGGGGGGGTTTTTCCCAAAAAACCCCCCCCAAATTCCCCCTTTTTTAAAAAAAAAAGGGGGGGCCCAAATTTTTCCCTTTTTTTGGGGGGTTTAAAAAAAATTTTTAAAAAAAAAAAAAAAAAAAAGGGGGGGGGGGGGGCCCGGGGGGGGGAAAAAGTTTTATCCAATAGTGTTTGCCATCTATATTAATAATATAGACTGAAATATTTCTCATAAATTATAATTAATTAAGTTTACTTTTTTATTAATATTTGAAAAAACTGTATTGACATCAAGTGTCTCCCACTACAAGTTTTAAAAAATGTATTTGAACTTGAGTGGATGAATAAAAATATTTTATTCACAATTGTGCAAATTTGAACAAGATAGATATATATACACATGGTGTGAACTAATAGTAGGAATTGAAAAATTAGATTTCATTTCAAATGACAGAATTAGTTAAATAGGGGTTCATTGAATCGGGGAAAGACTATATTTATTTTTATTAAATTTTTTTTTTTTATTTTAAACTTGTTTTTAATTATCTGCTTGTTTTATATATCGTTCAGATTCCGAACTACTATCGTCTGCTTTAATGGAATAATTCACATGCTTAATTTATTTATTGATACATAACTGTCTGTAGTTAAAGTCATGTTGCTTAAAAAAACACCTTTTGGTATTATTCTAAATTAAGCTTAGTTCAGCCGGAGAAAAGAATTGTAATGCGTATTCGATGCTGGGGTTGAACTTAATACAGTGAAATGCCCCAAGCTACAGGAGCCCCAACATATGTGAAGGGAAAAAATTGTTGCTATATTAAGGAACTCCGAAAAAAAGGAGTGTAAGAAATTTTGATATAAGCCCCACTCACACACACAGGACTATCTAAGGGCAGGGCTCATTTTGTATTAATACTGCAACTCGCGGTAACAGTCAAGGTCACATACTTGAGCCTGGCGTGTCATCAGTTTGAGCCTAGTGCAGCTGTAGACCCGCCGTATGCTATGTGTGATCTGACCATATGTGTGTGTGTACACGAGGACCTTTCTTTAGCCCTTTCATGGGCCTTCGGAATCTACACGATGGGAAGTAATCTTTCCAAAGATGGTTTCCAACTAGAGACGATGTAGGAAATGTTGCAGAGAGAAACAAGAAAAGAGGACACACTACATGTGTGCAGAATGTGATGTTCTCTAGTGCATTTCAACATATTTCACATTTTTTCATGGCAAATAATCACTATTAAATTTAATTTTCTTTATGGTGATGAATGGTTCTTTCGGAAGTATACTTCCCACCCCTAACATTTAAATTGGGCAAAATAAAATATATTTACTTAAAAGCTATTGTTTAATTGTTAATAAAACGTAAAAAACTGGGAGAAATTAAAAAGAGAAATAAATGGCCCATGAAAGGGTTAACGTATACGCATGTGCCAATTTTGCTGTTAACGTATAAAAAGGAGGAGTGGAACACAGTGAGTAAGTGATAGCTATATTAGCATCGCACTATAAAGCTGCACGGAAGCTATTGGTGACACACCTCGAAATTTTGAACCATGGTCAAGTGACGAGGACAACACCTGAGCTCGCAGCCCCTCTTCAAACTTCCCCACCACACCAATGGAGGACGCTGGAACCTCGAAAGATTTAATGTGCAATGGCCCTCTCCACACGGTCGGTCTTAAGTGGTGTTAAATTGGAACACAGAAAAGCTCATAAAGTTGTTCTTTGACTTTGAGTCCGGTAAAACTGCAAATGTGGTATTTAAAAGTTTAAATTAACAAAGGAGCTGGTGCGCTGGGCACGGAGTCACCCCAGGCTCACGAAATCGTTAATTTTGGAAAAACATTTTATTTGTTACCAGTGACCTTGACAGTATCCTCCTATATAACCCTTCATGGGAACTAAAATGTACTTGTCACATATCTCTCACATTTTTGGGAGTGGCAGACATCTTCTTACAATATTAAGGTACTTGTTTGGGTTGAACAACTTTTGTTTCAAAATATTTTCTATAAACATGCTACATTTTTGCCCTGAGAACAATTTAGTGGTTTTGATTGCTGTATTGTACGACTTATTACAATAAAGCATAATGTAAAGTATTACATACATTAAAGTAAAACATCGGTATTGCGTATATGGTGCCGCACTAGAAAGTGATACAAGCTCCTATGGAATGTACTAGTTTGCAAAGGTATAAATACCCCTACGCAGCTCCATTAGGGAAAAAAAAGTAAAACATAACGATGTATTACATTTTCATAAATGTATGTAAGCAAATTCAAAATAATAAATAAATAAATAAAATAATAATAATAATAATGGGCATCTGTAATTTATATTGAAGGAAGTTAAAATTGATCAAACAAGGGAAGATTCTGCTCGAATAATGCATATTAATCATGATAGAGAAAGTAAAGTTGAAATAGTTTGGTATTATAATGCACTCATTGCCAAGAAGTAAAAGTAGGATACGAAACTTTTACTTGAAGGAACGCGTCAGGCAAACATGTAAATTATTAGAAATGCAGAGTGATTGCGTAATGCCATCAAAGGACGTTGTACTCCATACTCTTTGAATCCTAAAACAGGTGAGTGGAACTGGTTTTCGTGTATTTAATCTGTTATAGAGAGAGACTTTTCGGCTAGATATGCCATTACGCCGCCATCGGATACATTATGAGCAGTGGCCAGAGTTCGAGAGGGAAAATATCATAGAGATGATGGAAACCGGATGCTCCGTTCTGTGAGTAGCCCATAAAATAAGTCATTCTTGCTTTACTGGGAGAAGGTATTTGGAACCAGTGGACAAGAGAGAGGTCTGTTACCCAGCGACTAGGCCTAGGACACCTTCGACAGACCAACAGTCGAGAAAACCATGACATCATACGACACGCATGCATAGAGCCAACTGTCTTCACTGTCCACCATCCATACACAAGCAGTACCTTCACTGAGGGCATCTATGTCTGTCCGTACCATTAAAGGACCCTTGGTTGAAGGACAGTTGCTATCTCTGAGCCCATTACATGTACTGGCATTGATACCCACTCAACATCACCTCCGTTTGGAATGGTGTCATGCTCAAAGGAAATGGACTGAAACCAAATGGAATAAGATCGTCTTCAGTGTTGAATCCGGATTCAATTTGGGCAGCGTGTACGTGTGTAGAGGTCCCGTGGTGAACATTTCAATCCTGAGTTCGATGTACAGTGGCACATCACTCCCACAACTGATGTGATGGTATGGAATTCCATCGGATTGACACACGGACATCCCTAATATTGATCTCCAGCACCACAACAACCCAGATGTACGTTTATGACATTCTTCACAGCCACATGTGTTGTCATTCATTGCAGGTCTCACAGGAGGCATTTTTCAACAGGACAATACTCTCCCACACACATCAAGGGTTTCACAGAATTGCACGATTCCACCTTTTGCTGGTCTGCTTGATTCCCAGATTTGTCACGGAGTGAGTATATCTAGGAACATTTAGAACGGTAAGTTGGGCAGTCTACAAGTTCGGTCAAACTAGATACATGTTTACAGCAAAGCATGGAATGAGATCTCGCAGGACATCATACGGGAAATATAAGCATCAATTCCAGCCCGTATCACATCACACATTCATTCTGGAGGTAGCCCAACAGAGTACTAAAACTTCCATTCGTTTGTAATTTTTCTGCCGTAAATGATCATTTAGCTTTGGTTTTGTGTAACCGCTAATTCACATCAACGTTGTACTTACATATGTAAAATTTCGTTTTATTCCGACAACTGTTTCATGGTGCTCAAATTTCTATGGCAATGGGTGTATATTCATTTTACTAAATCATTTACTATTACTGTTTAACTCATAATTGTTAAACTATAACTGATATTGAAAATAGAATCGTGAAAAATACCAATTGCACTGTTTTCAAATTGTATCTAGTGTTTATTGCTGTAGGTATCTGATCTGCTTCACATTGTGGTAATGTCTGTATAAGAAAGATGTTTGGAGGAGGTTAAAATGTTTTTTATTTGTATAGTTCACGGAGCATTAATAGCAGAATTTAATACACCTCAAAATGCCAGAAATACAGGGTGGACCAAAAGTCTTGCCCTGATTATAAATATTTATTGCGCTCAAACTGATATGTTTTTTCGATTTAGTGTAAGCATTATTATGAATTTATTTATAAGATCACTTACTTCAGTAAATTTCAACGTGTACCCTTTGTAGTTCAGAGAACGTCTAAACCGGATTCTAGTTCCCCCAAAGGTTATTTTTAACAGTTGCTTTACTCACACTATAGGCCTACTCCTTCTAAGAAGATTCTTAACTCTGCCTATTTCTTCAAGCATCTCATACTATTGCTTTATCGATTTTGCTCCAGGAGGATTGCTTTCATAACAACTAGAAATTTACACTGAATATTGATGAGCAATTTCATTTTGTGAAACCAAAACATACAATTGGCTTTCTCTTGAATCGACGCCATTTCTGCAAAAAATGATGTCTTTCTGATGTCTCAGCGACTTTTTCAAGGAATATTCACTCCAAAGAGTACACAAAAAATAAACTGAAACTGATCCATTCAACGATGTAAAAGCTCCATATTATATTAAAAGGTTATTTTGTAAACTTTATAATAAGGACAAAATCTTGATTCACCCTGTATGCGCAACAACAGAGAAAGGAAAGAAATCTTTGATTTGCAACAAATCACAAACGGCAAATAGATGTGGATAAACTTGAACGAGAGAACAGATGAAAAGAAATCGATATTCAAAAAGACATCCCCTTGATTTGAGTTTTTAAAAATATTCTTTAAATGGCCATTAATATCCCTTTGCAACGCATTACACGGAACATTAATTTTGTGAATATTTGGTGACAAACTGTTGACCTTGGCAGTGGTTGTTTATTTGATCCACTGACCTACCGGTCCACAACTATGCCGTGCATGCCTTAGACGACTGAAATGAAAGGAATTCCTATTAGGGCCAGTCGTTAAGAGTTTTTATTCCTGTCCTTTGTTGAGCGGCTTGAAAAATCAGGTGCTGCTGTGTACCCCCTTCCTAGAGAAGAATTGTTTTTTTTTTGACTTTCTGAACGATACTTAGAGAAGGTTGTTTTTCCAGCCAATTACTGCAAACTGTTAAACATCTCCAGTAGGTTTGAGTGTCATTGGAACGTTTTTCCTTTGACGTTGCATGCAATTTCTTGTTGAGATGGCGAGTCTAGTTGACGCGTGCGCCATTGCCATTTAATGTCTAAGTTAGACTCTCTATGGAATGAAGCATAATCAACCAGTATAGTTAGGCTGGGCTGCCATCTGTGTTCAATTCCTGGGTCACCACTTCGGTGATCCACCTACCTACCGGTTTGCAGCTACGCCTTGCATGTCTTAGACAACTAAGATGAAGGGAATCCCTATTCGGACCAGTTGTCAAGGGCTTTTATTCCTGTCCTTTGTTGTTAGTGGCTTTCAGGAGTCGCTGCTGCAAATATATTTTGCCGTAGTTTGAAAAATTAATTTTTATATATTATATCATGCATATGGAGAGGAATATACTATTTTAATCTTAATCAATCGCTTGGTTTTAAAAAAAGTTAATAAAATAAAGTACATATCTTTTTTTTTTAGCTGAATAAACTTTCAGCAGAAAAAATATTCTTCGATGAGATTATTTTGGGCTTTTATTTTCCGAGATTTCTTTACTTTCTTTCGTATATTGTCACTTAGGTGGCTAGTAGGCACCTAATCGGGGGTTGGTCAATGAGCAGCTATCAAAAATGTAGTTCCTTGTTTGCAAGAAATAAACATGTGAAGTAAACAAAACCAGAAATTGTAAGTAAAATTAAAAATTATGTGTGTGTGTATTTATTTATTAAGTTAAATAAGAGTAAGTATTAAGTAAAGTAATTTATTTTATGAATTATTTTTTAACAACAAATGTTCCAAAATTACAGCGTCGAAATGTAAAGGAATTTACATTACAGGCTTTATATTAAATTAATTCTATGCAAAATATAAAAAGTAAAAACTCTCCCCTTCTAACATTTTAGTCATTTGTATAAAAATATTTTGCTTATTGTAGACTTTATAAGAAACCATGTTCACAGAAAAAGTAATGGATTTTATTTCATAGGTTTTTTTATAAGTTTTTCACTAAAATTGATTTTACAAATATTTTCTCCTTATTTCAAATTGCATAATATAATTTTAAAAGTATGTATATTTTTGTTAAATTCATCACGCATCTATAATCACACGGAAGAGATTTGCATATAACAAATGTAAATACACTTATGTTCATAAAATAAGGATGGTTCAGAATCACATGAAAATCAAATTCTGGACTAAAAATTTCACTTGTAGAATTATCACACATATCTTCAACAATAATATGCAAATTACAGAAAGCCACCAGATGACTCCAAAAAATCATACGTCGCAACGATGAGAGGGTAAAAGAGTGGTATATGAGGAATGGTGGCAAAGAAGTAAAATTATTCACAAGCATTTTGTAAGACACTCACTGACATAACTGAATAGTTATGACACAAAGAAAGTATTAAGATGTGAAGATGTTTTTTACGTTGTAAAATTATAAGCAACATGGAATACAGCGTACTCAGATAGAAGTATCAGAGGAACGTGGAATTGCCCAAAGTGTCATCTCTAGGCTTTGGCAACGATTCCAATATGAGATGGAAGTGTCGGTAGACGTCACGATACAGATCGTCCCCGAAATACAACACCGAATTAAGATGGATTTTAGGAAGTAACTCCAAAAAGAAGCAAACGGAGTACAGCATCCAACCTGTCTCGTCAGCTATCTGCAGCCACAAGTACGGCAGTTTCAAAACAAACCTTGAGCAGACGTTTGAAACATAGGGGTCTATATGCTCGCAGGCTTCTGAGATGTGTTACGCTCACTGTCTCCAATGTTTAGCCAGGAGTAGAGAACATGCATCGTCACATTGGGTTTGTGTGATGTTTTCCAACGAGTTCAGGTTTAGCGTGTCGTCTGATTCACGTCGGACTTGCACATTGATAACGTCAGGTACCCGTTACCACCAAAAACATCGTTGAACTGCAGGGTTACGATGGTGTAAGATTGATCATTTGGGGAGATTTTACAGAACTTCAGAATAGATCTACATGTTCAAATCAGAACTATGACAAATTTATAGGGACATCATACTGAAACTACATTTACGTTTTCTTACTGATGCTGTGAGCACAGAATTTGTGTTTATGGATGACAACGCTCGTCTTCACCAAGCAAACATCGTAAGAGAATGCCTTTAATCTGAGTTTATTGCCCAATAGAATGGTCAGCATTCTTACTGGCTTGAATCCATCACAACATGTGTGGCAGATGCTTGGCCAACGAGTTTCATTCCTTCAACCACGCCCTACATGTGTACCGGAACTTCGAAGAGCATTGCTTGCTAAGTGGAGTAATTTTCCCCGAGATCAACTCAATAATTTGATACTCAGCATGCCTAGGAGTTGAACGGTTTGTATTTCATCACATGCGAGACATATAATGCATTAGTTATCATACCAACCGTGTAATATTAAGTTTTGTTAAGAGAGTATTTTTGTAATTGCTGCAGTGCAAAAATCGTTGTTTTTTTTAATGGTATCAAGCATACGTCATATTTTTTGTTCCTTATCTTTTATTTAATAAGTAAACTTAATGAATGTCCCGTTTGTTTAGTTTCTGAACCTTTATTTCCCGGAGTTAACATTATTCTTAATTTATGGATATGAGTGTAATTGTAGTTAGAACGAGTCATTTTTTCTTTTCGGAATATAGAAAATAAGTTTTTTTTTTTTATAATAATAATTTGTGATTAAATATATTTTGTTTAGATTATGTTCTAATCTCAATCGTCCTCCAAAAAATCTTCTGAATAATTAAACTCTACAAACATCTACTTTGATTTATAAGTAAGCATTAAATACAAGTTACAAAAATAAATAAAATAACTTTTTTAAAAAGTATGAAGTAGATTTAATATTGTGTTGGATAATAAAATAAACATAAGATTTATTTTGAGAATCTTCACTGAATAATATTCAAATAAAAAAAAGAGATTTCAAAATCAGGAAATTTTTACTAAATGATATAAATTACAATTAAAATATATTACAGCCACATTCTTCTCTATAGGACAGAAAAATCAGATGAATTCACTGTGGATATTCTTCTAAAACGACAATGACAAACTTCATTCAAAATTCGAACTTCAGTTTCCAATTCAGATGATTCCCCACTTATGACAGGGAGGATATAATGTTCGAGACTGCTATCAGGGGATTAGACCAACAAATTGCTTTCTTTGAGGGCAATTATATCTGCTGACACACTTTGCAAACAGTCGATCACACTCACACAGTTGAAAAGCACAGCTGTTGGCCAGTTGATTGTTGTAATTTCCTCCGGCTAAAATAGAACAAAATAAAGATTTAATTGTTTTAGTGTTATTCAATACCTACTATTAGCTTACATTCTCTACATATTTATTTATTTATTTATCTTGGTAGAATTTTAAATCGTTAATAAAATACATTTTAAAGCTCTCAATTGAGCTGAAATTTTATATAGATGATTATTTTGGATGACAATACAATAACTTAATTATAATTAATAAAAAATAATTTATTAAAACTAATTATTTAACGAATTACAAATACAGCCATGTTGGCATCATTTTTGGCGGCTTAGCGATCATTTTGGCGACTTGTGTCAAAACTTGAAAAGGTTTTTTTCTCACGTTTTAAAGCATTCAGTTGAATTGAAATTTTATACACACGATTGTTTTGGATGACAATACGATACTTTAATGATAATTAATAAAAATAATATATGTATATACATATTTATATTAATTGTAACTATTTAATAAAAAGTAGCTGAAATAAAATTTTTTGTTGTTGATCTTCTAGGAATTGTCTTAATTTTTTTTATATTACTTGTTTTTAATACATATTGTTAAGCAGATAAGGGTTCGAGGATCAGTCGCAAAGAGTAAGCGATGGAAGGAGCAATGGAATTACTGTCGAAAAACAATCCTTTAAGTTATAACGAATCTATCCGCGAATGTTTACTAATCCTCTTGGGTAAAATTATTCTTTTTAATTGTGAGCTCAGAAGAAAACCTTTCTCGATGAAAAAGACGAGATTTAGGCAAATGAGTACTTCTATTTAAATGTTGGCATTAGAGTACCCGAGGATGATGGAAGGTTGATAGTTGATGGTTTAAAGTTGAGATTAAATTGTAAATAAGATAACGTCCGGATGCCGCATAGTTAAGCAAGATATCTGAAGAGATTTCAACGTAGGAATCAAGAACCTTTCCGTTTCAGATAAGTAACATTATTTAGTAATATTTTAATTAGGCCTATGCGATTGTTTTTCAGGGTTCAATATTCAGTGCATTCCCTACCTTTAATTGTGTTGGTTGATTAAATAAAAGTATTGATAAAATTGTATTAAAGTTACTACTATGGCTGATCTTTGCTGGAACCCTCAAACACTAACAGTCCCAGGGTTGTTACAAAGTACAGAAGCAATATTAGCAGAATATATCTTAGAAGGCCTTCACACCTTCAACAGTGCTCAGACACAACTATCAGTGACTAAAATACGTTTTAGTTTATTCACAAGCACCGGCTCGTCCTATTCAACAGCCAAACTAACAACTAATCGCTTGTCGACGCTTCACATTCAAATCAATGCTAAATCAGTTTCGGCGAGCGACTCCCTATTTATAGGTCTCGATGATCTTTCGAAAAATCAGCTTGCGTTTTAGATCGTGATATTAGTATAATTCTCCACTAATTTCGAGGAAAATCCATATGATCTCGAACTCGCTCGGAATGGTTGCTAACACGGTCACCAAGTCGACAAAATCGTCACCAAAAGTGATGCCACCTTGGCTCTATCATCAAGATTTTACCAAGTTTTCATTGAATCGCCATTATAATGTAAGGAAATGGCGTTGCTTGCGAATATTACAAATTTAACATAAAATAAATACAACATAGAGTAATATAAACGTATTAAACATCCAGATATAAATTATTTACACTATTTTAAAAACTCATTACACAAAATTCGTATCAATATCCTCAAAATACGTATTAAGTCATTTTGTAACCAAGAGGAGGGGAGGGTCATTGATAATTCCAACGAAATGACTATGAGAGCGGATATAGTGTACAAGTACATCGCTGATAATATTTGCAATGAAACAAGAGATCTCTTTTCAATCATTATCAGAATTTTTTCAAGAAATTTTATTTCCAAAATAGTTCTTTGATAGCGGAATAAAAGAGATTAATCTTATTTATGAATAAAGCAACTAATCTCAACTGAGAGTTTATTACTTTTATATTACGTTAACACTAAAACAACACGGGAGTGGGGCTTTTGTTATGATTATTTTATGCAGAGAGAATTCTCGTTTATTAAATATTATTTCAGATTCCCGATCCTCCAGCCACACGTCATAAATTTAAACCACGTGACTAAAATTTGAGTTGTCATCCTCCTTCCTGATCTCACCCATATGCTGAATTGAGGTGTATGCTGCGTAATTTTAACACAAAAATAAGATCTAAATTTACGGGCTCGTGTAATAAGCCTGGTATAAAAATGATAGTTGAAAATAAAGAAAAGACGAACATATAAAAATTAGATTTCTTAAAAGGCATTTAGCCTTCTTTTGTAAATGTTTTTTTTTTTTTACACTTTCTAACATCCACATATTCCCCTGTCATTTTAAATTTGCTTTGAATAGTTATTGATACACTCACTTAAAGGCTGAAATAATAATATTCATCCACCAGGAATAATTGCATGTGTGTGCTGCACTCTGTCAGCAATTTCTTCGTATTATCCGTTAGAGAAAATCTGAACATTTTCTAAACTAAGATATTCTAAATTCTTTAAGAAGATCCGGCACTTCGATTTTCAAAAAATTATCGATTTTCACTTTCTGATATTTTCTAGAAGTTCAAATATTTTTGTTTAAATTGATATATGATATGAGGAAATATGATAATTAGAAGTATTTTTATTTTTTTTTTTAAAAGGAAGCTATTTCTTGACGCACATAAAATGAGCTCTGCTAGAAGCATCTGTGTTTCCCCTTGTATAGGTTTCTGATGAGCGGGAATCCATATGATGTTCCAGTGGAAAAATTAAAGTGTATGGGTACACGTCTTTTGGATATTAAAAGCTAAACAGAGAGAAAAAGTTAAGTGATGGAAGAAGCCTAAGTGATCGTAACCAACTCACCGACATTTTAAAATCAAAAATTCAAAGATATTATAGTATGGCTATTAGAAATAATATCAATGATCTACACAGCATGACAACTGCTGTTTGGGCTGCTTATTTTCATCCTCTGTCTTCAAATAAGAGCCCTCAACATGGACTGTATCCTGCGATTATAAATGCACGGTGCTAATTTCAAGAGACAGAGCTGAATGTAACGAAAGGAACTTGATCATAAAAACATACACACGTGCTATATATCATAAATAATTAAATGGAGCTATTTTTTAGAAATCTAGATGACCCAATATTATTAAGAAAATGTTTACATGGATAGACCCAGAACCCAAATGAGTTAGTTAATAACACCCTATGGTCAGTGATTCCCAGATCTACATTCGTGGAATTAAAGCTCTAAAATTAGGGATAAATAGGGCTATTGCACAGTTCAATCTGAGTCTTGTTGCAAAATTAATGATCTTAAAACATAGTGACATAGAACCAAGTTATAAATGTGTGTCATGCTTCAAAAAACTAGATTCAGGTAGGATTTAGGTAGCCTAACGAAAGCATCTTAAGATCCCCAAAAAAGACAAAATTGTTAAAAATAATGAAAATAAATAAAACAAGAGTCTTTTGAAATAGCAGAGAGTAAAAAAAAATGCTTCATATGTTTTTGGAAAGTATTAAAAAAAGTAAATGCTAAAAAAATTACAAATTTTTACTTTAAAGCCGGTTTTCTCACAATGTAATATTATTCACTTTATGTACCTTTTTCTCAAAAGCTACTAATCATATAATCATCAATTTTTCCCGTGAGCAGACTTTTAACATGTTTACACTTTTGAATAGGGTCGTGGATAGCCTAGTGGCTAGAGCATCGGACTCCAGACAGGAAGAACTGGGTTCGATGCCCGATGCCACCAAATACCTTCCGAGTACACACGGAGTACGTGCTCGTTAAATCAGTGGGTCCGAAAGTCTTGTTTGCTGAATCCCTTCAGTTCCATGTCTAAATTGTGGAGGTGGAGATAGGGGTGTCCCCTACGCCCCTTTTGGGGGAATTTCACCGAGCTGTACATCCCGTCACCTTTTGGGAAAAGGCCCAAACAAGGCGTACATCATCCCTCCACGATGAATTTCGGAACATCGATTGCCTACGCGACATGGGGATTAGCCAGACAACATTTGAATGGGGGGAATTAAAATACTAGCAAACATTTTAGATATGATTTTTTTAAAAAAAAATTTTTAGGGGAAAGTTTGGGACGATTCTTAAGAAATTCATAATTAATTTAATTCTGAAGAAAAGGACAAAACCTTTCGTTTAAATGTTATTAATAGTGCACATAATCTACTTTAAAATTTATTCATGAGAGGTTTGTAGTTTCTGAGAAAAAGGTACATAAACTTACGCAATTTAACAAGGGCTATGGACGTGCCGGACCCCCTTAAACCAAGGCCTTCATATTTCTGCACACACACACACGGCACTGTTTGCAAAAATCATAGTCGTATTCCACTTTGTTCTGATCACTTGCTTTTTTGCCTTATTACAATTTACCCCACAACTCTCTCTTTTATTTTCACAATAAAAAAGATACTCAAAACTCTTATTCATTGTGATATATTTTAGGACTGGTACAAGGCTGCTTCCCATAGTGATGGATTGTCGCAATCCCTCATAAACTCTTGGTATTGTTTTAATCTCGCTATCAATAAGATCGAGTTATGCGAAGAGCTTCTTCGTTAAGTTTCAGCGGAAATATGTACATTACAGTTTTCACAAGATTCCAGAAATGTCTCAGGTTAAGGCAGTGTTTCTCAAACTGTGGGGCGCGCCCCCTGGGAATATTGAAAATAAAAGGTTAAAAAAATTAATTTACTGAATGAAAAAAAAATTTTTTTTTATATAAAAGAAAATACAGATTTTTGATATGATTTATATATATCATCTGTGAAAAAAAGGGCATCAAAAATAAAAAATTCTATTTGAACGTCTTAGCTATCTTGATCCTAAATAAATAAAAAAAAATTTTGTTTGTTTTTCTGTAATCCTACGATGAGAGATTCTTTTTTTTACGTTTCTTTAACTTAAAATATTACTTTTAACTTACTTATGGATACCTGCACCCCTTTTTTTTGGGGAAGTTGTAAATTATATAATTCTTGAAAGGTTTTTTTTTTACGTGAAAGATTTTTTTGATACAGGGGATAAGATTTTTAAACTTTGAAGGTTTAAATTTGGGGCCAAGTTTTTTTATGAGTATACGGGAAACATATAATACAAAAATCGTTAATTCTGGGGGTGGGAAAAATTTATTTTTTCCAAATTTGCCCCCGACAGGGGAACCTTTAATATGACAGTTTTAAATGGGAGCTAAAATGAATTGGTAACATATCTCCTTTTTGGGAGTGGCAAAGGGTTTTTTTTAGAATTTTAAGGTACTTGTTTGACCGGATTTCCCCGGCACGACCATTTTTTTTAAAAAAATATTTTCTTGAACATCCCTTTTTTCCCCATGAATAACTTAGTGGTTTTAATTGTGATGTCGACGATTTGATTATTTTTTATAAAGAAATAAAAGCAGAATTTTAAAAAAAAGAATTGGGCACCTGTGATCTCTGAAAGGAAATTGAAGCTGATCAAAAAAGGGGAAAAACACTTGCTGAAATAATGCATATTAACGGGTAAGCGAAAGAAAATTTTTGCGAAAAGCAATAAACATGAAACGAAAGGAAAATTTTCAATAGCTACATTAAGAACTTTATCAAAAAAAATAAAGACATAAGTGTACCGAAAAAATGCACTTCACCCCGTCAAAAAAGCAAGAAAAAAGTTCAACAGGTATTTGTCAAAATCATAAAAAGGATATTAAAATTACAAAAACATGAACAAAATGTGAAAATTTTTGCTTGCAAATAATTTTCCCCTGTAAAGTTAGCAAAAGTGTTCGGATTTGTGCCCTTTTTATTGGTCACCGCACATTTGGAACAATTTAGTTCAGTTTTTTTGGGATATTTTCAAATTATGAAAGACAAATAAAAAAATCCTTGAAATAGGAAAAGTATATTTTCTTATTTAAATTTTATTCAATAAAATTGTGTTTTTTTATGTTGTATATTGAAAATGTTTTAAAAAAAAAAGAATTTGGGTGATCCCCTCCCGCGCCCAAATTAACTTTAAAGTATCGAGTGAAACCCCTTTGGACCCCGGGGTTTTCCCGCTTTAAATATTAAAAAATAAAACAATTTTTTTATTAAATTAGAATTTTATATTTTTTTTATTACTTAACATTTATTCTAAATGCAATTTTGCGAGGTTTAAAAAATTACATTTCATTCAAAACCGTTTATAATATGTGTATTCATTTCAATAAATCTTTTTTACATTTTTGTATACATTGTCATGCATTTGGTTTTTTTACTCTCCTTACTATTTAAGCTATTATATCAAGAATATATTATCATTTTTTAAAAAAAAAAACCCGTGTTATAAGAGTGGGACTTCAGCCAGTAGGGAAAAATAAGTTTAATAATTACCCGTGACTTCCATGGGCTTGGGGCCAGAAAAGTTTTTTTAAAGGGAAAGGGTAAAAAATTTAAAAACACCCCGGGGTTATTTTTTTTATATTTAGGTCAAATCTATATTTTTTCTCAAAGTAGCCAAAGCAGAAAATCCGGGTTCCCTAAAGGTATGATGTTAAAAAAGGAATAGTATACGAAATGCTTTTTTTTTATGCAGAAAAATTTAAAATCCAAATTTTTTTCCCGAATTAAAAGGGGTGATTTATTACAAAATTGCCCTTTTTAATTTCCGTCACTGGATGTGAAATCTATGAAATCCCCCTTTTTTGGGTTGGAGCCCCCTTTTTGAAGTATTTTTGAAAAAGGATCCCAACCCATTGTAACTTGCTATCAATTTGCCCCGTCTGTGTACCCCTTTTTGATGCTTTTTTTACCGTCGAATGCCCCGCTGTGATTTAAAAATATATCTAAAGTTTTAATCCACTGCCATAAATACCCTTTAAAACCGTGAATTACAATTAACGCGTGAATTAGAAATGTACATTCAAGAGAGATTTTGGAGTTTTAAAGATTGGCCAAGACTGACTAGGGAATTTGTACGAAGTACAAAACATTTTTTCATGTTTTGTGCAGACGTCTGTTAAGGTTTCCTAGACCTACATGAAAAGTTCGCGAGGATGCCAGATGTAATGGATAGGGTAAAGGGGCAAAATAGGGGTTTGGGGTATTTTTAATGACATTTGAATTTTTTGAAATGGGTCTCGAAGGAAATAAATCTTTAATTAAATATTATTTTTTCAATCTGTTTCAATTTAAAAAATTTGAGAAGGAAAAAAAAATAATTTTAAACCCCCTTTCTTAAAAAATAATTTTTTTAAAAATATAATTCTTGGGAACATATATAAAAAAATCCTTATCTTTTAATACTGAATTTAAAGAACAAGTTTAAAAATTTTAAAGGACTTCCTGGGCTTGTCTTAGGAAAATTTTTTCAAACTTTTAGAAATTGACCTTCTGAGTTCTTTTTTTTAATTTAGCTGATATCTATATTTTGTCTTCAAACAGCCACCGCATTTTGCAATATGTTCCAATTTAAAAATCAGAGAAAAAAAATAAAAAATAATTATCCTATTATTTAAATTTTTTTTTTTTTTGTTTAAAAAATAACATATACAAAATTTAATACTTATGTTAAATTTGTAGGTTTATAATTAAGATCGTGTATTGTAGCTTTAGGTCAAAGTGCATTATTATTGTATTCAGTTTTTACAAATGTATAAGGGGCGATAAAATTGTGATTAAAAAAGGGGGCGCCAGTATTGAAAGTTTGAGAAACACTGGGTTAAGGAAGTAAGTTCAAATAAAAAAAATTATCTTTTCATCAATCAGATTAAATAGTATTAGTACTTTTTTTAAAAACCCTTTTTTTTCTATCATTGTAGCAAAAACAGGTCAAAGTAAGTAACTGCTTCTTTTGAAATATACTGATCAACTTTCTTTGTTTATGAAGATGTGAATTTGCGAAAAATATGTGTTATCAATTAATAAAGTACGCCTTTTCTTCTCTAATCTACGTATCAAGCAAACTTTGTGACTGTAATGTTAATGGGGTGAAAAATGTAGAACATTTTATTCTTTTTTGTTCAAAATTTTTAAGAAAGAAAGAAAATGCCTGAAAGTCAGACTACATGCTCTTAGAATTAACTGGCCTCCTAATTTATTTCAACTTGTTTCAAGTAAAGCTTCGTTCACTTTATTTTGTATCTTCATTGATGGGATCTTGTAATTTTTTGTAAACTTTACAGTCCCTATTTTGTAATTCGTTGTGTTGGTTTTTTTCCCTTAATTGTTTCATTTTGAAATTATTTTTTTTTAGTAATTATTTGTTTTATTTTTTTTTTTTTTCCGAATTTTTGTTTTGTTTTTATTTTTTATTAAATTCATCTATCTTTTTTTTTAAAAAGATTTCTTATGAAAGCCCCGGTACCCTTTGTGTGACAGAATTAAATTTTTTACTGTTTTCCCCCAAATTTTTTAAAAAATTGGTTTTAAAAATTTTTTTAAGTTCTCAAGAGGAGCTTATGATATTTTTTTTGGTTGTTTTACCTTATTTTTTAAACCGATATTTCAACGATTTTAAAACGCATAAATGTATTTTTTTCATGATATTTAGTTCCCTTAGATTAGAAGATATATAAAATTTTTTAAAACATTATGACAAAAAATTTAAATAAATATTTTGCAAAAATTTTTTTAAAATCCTTTTTTTCCAAATGTTTTTTCAAAATGCTTCTATTGTATTTATATTTTGCCTGTATATGTCAACCTCTGTCAGAGGCTCAGCTATATTTTGAAAATTCAAATTTTTTTAGAGTTAAGCCATTTGAAATAATTTGGCGTATTTTCTTAAAAATTTTCCTTTTTGTTTTCGTAAACATGGAAAATGACTTCCGAGTTATGCATTTCAAAAAAATTTAGTTTACCTCTTTAAGAGGTCTGAGCGGGGTAAGGCAAAATATTTAATAGAAGCATTTTTTCAAAAAAAATTTGGGGTTATTGAGAAAATTTTCCAAAAAATTTAAAATTTAAATTTTTTTATAATGTCCTTTAAAAATATGTCATAAGGTTTTTAAATGACAAAATATCATAAAAATTTTTCCATTTACATGCTTTTGAAAAATCACGGTTCCGAACGTAGTCGGATACCTTAAATCAAGAGATAAGAATTATGTTTTCCCCATAACATTCGAACAGGTAAACAGTATTTATTCGTATAACGCCACGAAATACCCAGCAAAATGGGCGGGTAACGGCAAGTATCTATTATATATAAAAATGGATGTTTGTGTATATGAAATGATTTCACTCCAAAGCCATTCCATCGATCATTATGAAAATTAGTATATATATGTATTTTTTTTATGGAAAAGGTTTTTGTGCTATTATCTTTATTTCAGCCCCTGAGGTGGACGCGATTCAATTTCTGCAAAAGTTCAACCAATCGCCAAGTTGCCGACATGGTCGCCAAAAATGATGCCATCTTGGCTCTATCGCCAACATTTCGCTACGTTTCTATTGAATCACCATTATAACTTAAGGAAAGGCATTGCTTGCATATATTACAATTTTAACATAAAATAAATACACAAAAAAATTTAAATTATTACAAATCCCGATAATGTTTACACATTTTAAATTCATTCAAAAACCGGGTTTTTCG
>BMAV01019688.1:1991243-2016591 GCA_019973955.1 Trichonephila inaurata madagascariensis | reverse complement strand
TTTTTTAGCTTTTTAAACTATCATTTATCCATTGATGAATTAATCTTTTTTGTTTGTTGTGTTTGTGTTAATCATGAACGTTTTCACTTTAGAGTTGTAACTTAATCTTTTAGGTGCCAAATCTGGAAATGGTATCTGAAATTAGTCGCCAAAACTGTAAAAGGGAAACCGCTTATCCTGATCAGGATAATGGAACAAAGTTAAATTATTGTATTGTCATCGGTCCTTGACAGGTGTGTAAAATTTCGAATTAATCTGACATTTTAAAGTGGGTGAAAATAAAGTTCAAAGATTCCGTTACATACAGGTGAAGCTAATAAAAGCTTGTTAAAAAGAGAGCCTTGTTTTGAATTAAACTACATCCTAAAAAGAAATATAACCACTTACCCCCATTATAACTTTACACGAATTTTCCTTGGAATATGACGATTTAAGCTTAGAATTTCTAGCTTCGAGAATTATTCAGTTACAATTTGCTTATTTTAACTTAACTTGCTTTATTCAGCCTGGAAGTCAATCGTTAAATTTAACTTGTGGTGTTCTCGAAACTCTGTAATTATTTTGCATTGGAAAAAAATCTATTATAATAATTTTTCATTCACAGAAAAATATATAATTTTTTGTAAACACAGTGAAAGCTTTTAATATTTCTTAAAGCTATATATTTTATATAAAAAACATTTCTTACAGAAGATTCGGGATTCTATCTTTGATATTTCCATTTAATTTCAAGATATTTTCTTGTAAAGTTCGGTTCAACATTTTTGTCTTTTCCTTCTCAAATCTAAAAAATAAGTTATTACATTTTTAAGAGTTACACTGACATACTATGATAGACGACGTTTTAAAAGCATTTTGTTCCTTTTTATAAACATTATTTTAAGACATTTTAACAACTTTGCGTGATTCTCTGAAGCGAAACGTTGGTTGGAATTGATAGATTCTTCAAAATAACTTACTTTCGGAAGAATCACAATCTTGAGAAATATATTTACAATAGAGGTATGATCAGTGAAGCCTGAAGTGTCTTTCATCATTAAAAAAAACGTATAAGTACATGTTGCATCTATGAGATATTTGTGATTTCATCCTGATAGCTGAGTACTTTATTTTCGCTAAATTTTTTTCATATAACTTACTTTCTCTTTCGTTCTGTCTTGATTTTCATTTCACGCTTATTTACGTTGGTTGAAAGTATTCGCAAGTGATAACATAGATCTATAATTGCATTCAGTTCTATCTGATGAAAAGATGCTCACAAAAAACATGATACTTGAAACTTTTCCATCATCACTTGGAAAAAAATTCACATTGAAAAACTCTTTTGGACTCAAGATTCACTGCTTATTTTTATACATGGTTTCTTTTTTATGTTTTTTTAATTTTATTTATTTATTTTTATTATTCTGACACTGCTTCTTGTAATTTTGAGTTCTGAATCAGGGAAAAAAATGTCAAACAGTATCATTTTTTTTTGACAAAAAAACAGAGAGAAATAATGAAACCTAAGTGTTAAGACAATTGATACACTTTTAAATTAGTCCAAGCACTTGTTCTTCTTTTAGTACAAATTAATTAAAAAAATAGTTATATATATATATGTATAATAAATGCTTTATAAAAGTACAGAATATGTTCAACTTTTCAAAACAGAAAAAACTACTTATTCAATATTATCTTGCTTTTTCTGAAAGAAATGGTTGTCATCAAACCTAGACATAATCGATACGTATTAATTAAAAATCATTATTATTATTATTACTTTTTATCTTTAAAGCTAAAAGGAAATTAGGTTCTTTTCCTTTCTTAAGCTAAAGGTGATAAGCTTTAATGATTTTTAATGGTACCTAATGATACCTTTAATGATACCTAAAAAGAATCACAGTTGTTAGCAATTATTCATTTGTATTTACTTTAGCGAATAGCAATATAGGTTGCAATAATGCATCTGTTTCAATCGAATTTGTTTATTTTCATCTAATTGGAAAAGTACAATCCATTATTTAATGAAAATAATACAGTACAGACCTTAAAACAGAAATATGTGCTGTTCTATGAAGACATTTCTTATTATTGTTTTCGCATAATATTAAGGAATGAATTCAAGACTCAAATTAATTTTTCCAGTTAGAAAAATCTTCAATTACTATAATTTCATATTCTAACTTTACTACCTACCAGAAAGAGCGACCTTTCAAATTAAATATTTCTGCATGAATCAAAATTTTTTTCTGTTTATATATACAAAATAAGTTTCAAATTTCGTCTTCTATGTTTCATCGTCAAATTTTAGTTCTGCGTAGTGTTTAATAGTAAAATATTACACGTTTATGAAATACATGCAAATTTTAAGGGCACAACAATATTGTAAACAAAAACATAGCATTGCATTAGCACCCCACATAATAATTTTTAGACCTTTTTCCCATTGGAAGAAAGTAATCTGTATTCAGATACTGCTCTATAAACATTTCGCGTACACAAATTTTATTTACATGTAAAAATCTGGAAATCTGATCTATGTCTCCTCTTGTGTATATATAATATATATATATATATATATATATATATATATATTATTTATACTATTTAGTCTCACATAGTATGGTTATTATAAAGTTAAAGAAGTACCAAAGCAACCGAATTATCCAGTTAATAATGAATCTAATTAATAAAATATATTAATGTTCATTTAGCTGAAGTGTAAATTATTAAACGCTACGTATTTTTAACACAAAAAAATTCAGAAGAGTATTTCTGAATATTCTTTTCAAGAAATATTAAAAACGCTTTTGTTATATAACTAAACGAATAGCATTCATCTTTATTTAACATATATATGTAGAGAAATAAAAGACAATTAAATGTGATTGATTTTTTCAAACAATACAACAATCCTATAATCAAAAAATTAAATAAACAAGCAATTAAAATCAAAGAAAAATTTCATACTATTCAGGGATATCTTGCTCAAAAGAATAAATTTGAATTAAAAACAAGATAAAGCAATATTTACCATTAAAAATCCCAATTTCAAAATTGTGAAATCTCTAAAATATCAGCAAAATATGATTTTTATTATGCATCCTAACGGTATAAATTTTCATATTTATGTGTAATTATATACAAATACAGGGATTCAGTACCATCCTGTTTATGAGAAAAAGCTTTATCCTTCTGAGCAAAAATTATACTAAATAGAATTAAAACGCAATCTACACAAAATCAAGAGCCAAAAGTTTAACTAGAGAAAAATGCACAATGGCTATTATGTTCCTCAGAGCCGTTGCTGTCTTTATATGTGTATATGTTACCATCAAAGTGGGAAGTCCATAATTTCAAAGGATAACTAGGTATTTCATGAAATAACCAGACAAGTCAGGTTAAAATATATAAAAATTATTGAATTCTGCAATTTAACTAGGTATTCTATAGAATAACGACTGCCTGATGGTTAAGTAGGAAATACAACACTCAGAAGTTCTTTGAACCGTTTCTAGCTGCTTTTAGTCAAGTTGTGAGCCGCTTATAGCGGCTTTGCAATGACGTGTGTGTGTGTGTGCCCTTCATTGCATTGCTTTTAGGCATAGAATTTAGAAGGTGCATTTATGTTAGTGTTTTACATTTTGGATTATTAATGAATATTTTTGCAACCTGTTTTCAAGCAATGGCTTCACCAGAAATGGGAGACCAACCTGTAAATAAGAAAGATTTAGTAGAAGAGAGATTTGAATCTGTATTTAATAAACGAGGGGCAATATACAACAGTTCTGCACTTACCCTTGAAAAATTGATAGCAGAAGTAAAAAGTGCTAAAACAGCACAGAAAAAAGTACCACGTGACCAGGGGTATAGCTACCACCAAATCAGCCGTATCAATGATACGGGGCCCCCAAGCTATAGGGGCCCCAACGTGAGTAACTACAGTCGCTCTAACAGAGCTCCTATATCTAAAAAAGGGGCCCCGAAGGAATTTTGATACAGGGCCCCCTCAGAGCTAGTTACGGCAGTGCAAGTGAATATTGGTTACTCCAGCATTATGATATCCTTGAAGTTCCCGGAGTAGGAAAGTTAATTGTGACAGTAACAGAAGTAAAACATTCCCCCTTTCTGTTTTACTTATGTTAGCAATATGAGCAATAATAAATTACACCATCTGTGTGTTTTTCTTTATTATTTATCAATTAATCATCCTCAATAGGGATGAAATGTATTTTTCGAGAGGTTTTGGCTATTTGTGATAAATTAATTTATAAAATAACTTTGAAATTGTTTATTTTTCACTTTAACGGTCAATCATTCGTTATTTCATAGAATAACTAGGTAAAGTATGAAATTTTTCATCTATTATATGCTTGTGTGTGTGAAATGACTTGTCAAGTTATTTCATCAAATATATATATCTAGAGCTATTCTTTAATAACTGAATTATACACTTTAACGGTAACATATATACATAAAAAAATCACATTTTTTAAAATTTGGATTCAAAACACTTGAAACATCAGAGGTTTAATGCGTGTTGTATCTTAATTTATGCATCCTCATAACATTTTAATTCATATTCGTACTTATCCAAGCGCTTCACCCTTCTTGGTTTTGAAAACAAACTTAATTAAACAAACTTTCTTTAATTTGTACACATTATTAGATGTCCACAATAGCTGTTAATAACATAAGATCAATTGAATCAATATGAAAAAAAAAAATCGTGAGATATGTGAAAAATACCCAGAACGAGTTTCATAGAAAATAAATTGCACGTTAAAATCAAAACAATTTTTCACGTAAGCTTTCTAATGGATTTCGACGCATTTTTCTCTAAGAAATTTTGCCTTCTGAACAGTTCAAACACGAATCGGACGATACAGGCAATAAATTCTGAGGTAAATGAAGAGGCTTCTTTTTTTGTGATGAGAAACCACAGAGGGCGTGTATAAACCGAAGACGCAGCCGCCAAATGAGTTAACGAATGCCATTATAAAAGGCCCGAGACAACTTCATTTATCGCAGACTAAACCTGTTCCCTACTTTCTTTTTTCTTTCTTTTCTTTTCATTCTGAAGTTCCATCTCTCTTCTTTTCCCTGGATTCTTTTTCTTTTCCTTTTTCTTTCTTTCTTTCTTTCTTTTTTTCTTTCTTTCTTGTTTTTGTCTCGCATCCATCTCTATTTGGTAAACGCTTCATCGGTAGGAGCGTTTCATTATAGAAAGAAAACGTGATTCCAATTCAGTTGTGTTTCAATCATCATCACAGTCATTAAGTTCCCTGAAGCAACGGGAACCCTCTTCACGTAGTGCAATGAATTTGGGGTCTTGTGAGTCGTTTGAATCACCGACGGATCCCCC
Source organism: Trichonephila inaurata madagascariensis (assembly GCA_019973955.1). Taxonomy (NCBI): domain Eukaryota; kingdom Metazoa; phylum Arthropoda; class Arachnida; order Araneae; family Nephilidae; genus Trichonephila; species Trichonephila inaurata. The sequence goes on along the minus strand of BMAV01019688.1, from coordinate 2,011,244 downwards.
AACATCCCTCTCTAATGAGCATTGATTTCCAATTCTTTTTTTTATCTCACATTTCATCTCAATTTTTTATGGAGCTTTGACTGCCCTGATTTTCAAGTATTTGTTGAGCTTTATGAATTGCATTCCATGATTGTACGGAAAAATAGCTAATGTTTTAAACATTTTCCTTTGTAATTATTAGTCGTTGAGCTCTAAAAATATAAGCGCTGGAATGCAATTCAGTATTTAGTCATTGATATGTCGCAGGAAAATGATGGAATTAGGAATCTCAAAAGGAAATGATCACTTGACGGTAGATAGTAAAATAATGTCTCTTCAGGGTCATTTCCCTGATAAAAATAAGGGAAATCCCTGAGCTGTTTCAGTGAAATGATGAAATAATATTGTCAAGTTTAAAAATGTTTATTTAACAAATAGGGTGCATTATTAAACGTAGAAGTAAGTAATACAACACAATAGTCAATGAAATACAAATTATTTATTCGAAACTAATTAACAAATAATTAGAAAATTAGGCTGGTATTTTTTATGTGTAACATCTTTTCTCTCGGTTGCTTACACACTAAAATATCAATCCCTATGTTAATCCTATGGTGCCATTTTTTTTAAAGATATAGGGTTTATATTTAGGGGATCAATAATACTACCTGTATGGTTAGGAAGTACAAGGACTCGACCCCTCAGGTGTCTCCCCTCCCCTTGTGTAGCATTTTGCCAATGCAAATCCTGACTAGTTCATTTCATCATTTCACTGAGACAGTTCAGTGATTTGATATAATCACTTACTTTCATCACGGAAATGACCTTGAAGAGACGTTATTTTAACATCTCTCGTCAATTTATCATCTCCCTTAGGGATTTGATGAAATTCCTAATTTCGCCATTTCCTTGCGACAGATATACTACAAGCTTTCAAATAAAGCAGATATACCTAATAACATTTGTTTTACGTTTTTTGCAGAAATTTTTCTGATACAATATTTTTTCTGAACATTGGATTCGAAGGGTTCTGGCTCTTACCAACAGGTGTGTGTATGTATGAATATATATATGTTATAATTTCCTTTAATTTTTCTTAACACTTTTTAATTTGTAATGGTTTTGGCCTTCAGCACTCGCGCGTAAATATTTAACTAAGCTTACCCACATAACGGGATAATTGTAACCGTATCTCTTGAGCGTTAACAGCATGTATTTTTAAAAGTAAGATTACATCAGAATCTATCGAACGATATCTTTTCACCAGTCATAGTCTCCGTCCTCTCGTCTTCGTTTCATATAAATATCCAAGACTGGAAAATCTTTCTCTTTGTTCCTTGTCTTTGTCATGTAAAGTGCCGCTGCTGCTTACTGTAAATACTATGTGACTTTGTTAATCGCCGTTTGTTTTGTGTGTGTTTGTTTGTTGTTAATCGTATAAATGTCTAAATAGGAAACAAAATTGGAATACCAAAACATGTCTCCTACATTCAACAACTTGAAATAGATTGCCTCAACATGGAATAAATGAATAAATAAAATCTCCCACTCGTCTACTACTACATATATATATACAAAACTCGAAATAAAGAAATACTAAAAACTTAATATCGATACTACAGCAGCTATAAGCATAACAGACTGATAACTGCTAATTGCGGTGTTTAAACTAGTTTTAGTTGATAGCTGTCCTCAGGGATGTCTTAAGATTCTTTGGGGCCCAGGGCCTAAAGAAATCTTAAGAATTTCTTAAGCCCTGGGCCCCTATGCAAAAGTAGGTCCTACCTGAGATTTTTAAAAGTAGATAGTATATATAGTATGCATTGTCAAAACTCGTTCAAACCATAATTTGAAAAAAATAAATGTGCACGACTCACAATCTCAAAAACTTAGGCACAAATCGGCTCGAGACCGATGGCCGCATTTCGACTAGATGAATTGAATGATTGTTTATGGTTCTAGGTCTAAGCCTAGACATGGACAACGGTCACCGCATAATAATACAATCTTGCCACTTTTGCCAGATGATGTGCAGTTTGAAAATCCCTGTTTTTCGAGAATATAAACGGGAATAATATTTGACCATTAAAATTATCCGGACCATTAAAGTTAAACAGAGTTGAGAACGAAACAAGGCCTCCACAGAGGGCGAGGCCCTGGGCCCGGGCCCAGTTGGCCCATGCCTTTAGACGTCCCTGCTGTCTCCTTCTCTCATTTCTGTTTATTATAGTAGGTAATATCCAAAACATTACAATGGATAGATCTTCTGAATCCATTATTAATTATCGAAAGTAGGTAGGTACTTACAGTGGCGTAACGGAGAATATTAGGCCCCTGCAAACTCAGGTTTTGAGCCCCAAGCCCAAATATGTTCTTAGTGTCAGTCACGCTTTGGTCCCCCTAGAGTCCCTGCCCTCCCCGCAACGCGGTAGTGTACGTTACGCCACTGGATACTTACCTAAATTTCATTTGAAAATAACCTCGAATCAAAAAACAACTAATAAAATACAATCAGTTTCAATGATTTGTAGGCAAACCCCCCTCGTCTTAGCCAATGTGTTACATTAAAAAAGAATGATAAAATAACATGAACTACAACTATAAATAAATATTAAGAACCATATTATATACGTTTTATAATATTAACATTAAAAAGGGGGAGGAAAAAATAAAATTTTTATTACTTCTGGAAAATAGAAGGTATCGCCATCTGTGTTCAGAAAAAGGAATAATTCGTAAAAGTATAGAAATTTCAGAAAACCATGTAAACTTATAATAAAATATTTTGTGACAAATGTTACAAAATATGCAAAATGTTCAAAACTTACCTTAACTATACACCAAAGTAAAATCTACAAATGTAGTAGATTCTTTGAAACCGCGTCTTTTCACTTTTAAAGTGTGCATATGTTGTCGGTTATTATTCTTGTAAATAACAGGCAGATAATTTTAAAGATTTTTCAGAAAATTACACCTTTCTGATCAATCGAAAAATAATTCAGCCTATTTATGCCTATTAAAAAAATAAAAATGTAACCAAAAATTGAAATCTGGTAACATTTTCCAGAATGTTAGATAAACTTAACTACAACCCAATTTCAAATTTATAAATATACTGTTCAGTAATTTTTATTTCAGAGCTCGTAGAACATTTTGAAAAATTTTATTTGTGTGGAAGTTATTAAAATATATTCCGCTGAAAAATCTCTGAATATTGCATTATAAGAGTTAAACTACAAAAGCTGGAGTTGTTCTTGGAGCAATTATGTGTGTGTGTGTGTGTGTGTGTGTGTGTGAATACGAATAAAACAGCAAATCAGTAGTATTAGGAAGAATTCCTCACATATATAACACATTTAAAATATATTCACGAACTTACAGAATGTCTAGAAATTCTTTTTAGTATCACTAAAGAAAATACTAAAACAGTAGTGATTTTAAAAAGCATTAAAATAAAATTTATGAAAAAAAATGTTTATTACTTCTTTTCTAGAACATTTGCCTCTTTGCAAAAAGTATTTATCTGAAAAAATTATAAATTTTGTGAGTTGGTGTGTGTGTGGTGTGTGTGTGTTTTGGTAACAACTGAATCCCAGTGATGAAATATACTATTTAAATGATTTATAAAATTACAAACTGGGATTTAATGTGGTAAAACAAGAAACTTCTCACTAACACAAAAAAGAGATCAGTTTATATATATTTTCCTCATAATATAAATTTTTTAATAAAGGATTCTTTATTAAGACTAGTTTTCGAGTAAGTCTTTTCTAGAAATAAACTGCTAAATGCTCAAATTTAAAAGCATACTTTTTTTTTCACTAAACTACCATAAATCTTTTTTTTAAAAAAGCGTTAAATAGAAGTATAACATGATAGTAAAAATAGGAAAGCCTTAGTAGTACTAAAGCAAACTCTTTGCCTTCGGAACTGAGAATGAAGAATTAAACATAGTTTTAGAGCCAGCCAATCTTCCTATGTATTTGTTTATACTACTGGGGTGCAATAAAAGAGAAAAAGAAAAACAAGAATAAGCTTCCATTATAAGGTATCTGACTAATTACGGCAACTTTTCTTTTTAAAAAAAATGGAGATATGAGGGGAGAGGGGTGATTTATTTAGTAGATTTTAAGAAAAATATGATAAAATTAAGAAGAGAAAAGGAAATTATTATTATTAAAATGGCAAAAAACTGGTAAAAATTTACAAAAAAATTACATAAACAGGACCTGTACAAAAAGTTTATAAGCAAATTTTCAATTTTGATGTGTTGCTTTGCTATTCATTTTTGAAACGGCCTTTAGGATAAGAGAAATTTTAATTTTTACAAAAACTAGAGCCCTTTATCGAAGTTATTATACGAAATTGCTTAAGAAAACAGTGATTATATTTACATAAGGGACTGTAGATTTTGTAATAAAATAGTGATTGATAAATCTGACGGTTAAAACACTTATACTATTATACAGAACATACTCAAAAAATTTCAGTTAATTATTTTCAAAAGTTTTTGAGCAATCGCTTTCCCCATTTGAGCATTTTTCAAAAAACCTCTTTTCGAGTAAAACGCATTTTAAAGTATGACATCTTGCTTAAAGTAGTGGCATTTATCTTTATTAAAACACTTGCAGTTTTTGTTCTAGTGAATGAAAAATAATAAACTTGGATTTTTTATAAAGCTAATAAGATGGCATATAAAATAAAATCATAAAAAAATTTGTCAATTTTTGGCACAATTCACAATTTTAGGGTAGTTGGATATCTTAATACTAAAGATTTTTTTAACACTAAGAGAATATTAGATATACTAAAACAAAGTTGCCAAAGCGACATATTTATGTATGTATACACATAACATATTTCATTTGTCTGAGCAACAATAATGCACGCATTCTGTAGAAAAGCAGCAATAATATGATATAAAAAACGGTAAGAAGGAATCCTCTTTAAATCTTATCTCTGATACAACTTAAATAGAGCATATTGAGAGTTACCAGTATTATACCCTTTTTATATTTTTAAACACCTGTGTGTGCAAAATAAAATTTTGAATAATTATTACCTACTATAAGCTTCTCAATCGATCAACTAAACGAAAATTACCACATTTTTTATTTAAAAAAAAATTGTATTAAGTTTTATCATACTTTTTATATTTTTTAGTTTAATATTAATCTAAATTGGATAAATTTTAATTAGAAATATGCGAAGAGATGAAGAGATTTTAAAACATCTAATTATATTCATGAACTGTAACAATTCTAATTTACGTGAAAGAATCGGGAAGGTCTCCTTACCTTAAGTAGTCAAATACATTAATTCCTATGTATTTACTTTAAATTAAAAAGGAGGAAAATGAATATTTAATCTAAGCAAATAACGTCACATAAATTTCAATAAGGGACGTACGTACAAACAAACATATACTTTTATATTTCCCGCCAACAACTTTCTAAACCTGAACAGATACAACGTTTCAAAATTCTTTAAAAAACAATAAATATAAAAGACACTTTCATACGCACTTTTCCCAATCGATCTCCGTAATGGAAACAAGCGTGGAAGCGAAGCTGCTTTGCAGGACCAATGTTATTATTGAAATTAAAGCTACCATTGACGTATATAACATAAGAATTATGACAAGCAGTTATTATTAAAATGAAAGAAAATCATACTTAAGGACTTCTATTACAAAATAGACATGGCAATAATATAACAGGCGTGCTCTTTGGATTCAAAGCGTATAAGCCCCAAAGGGACTTTTCCACAATTACAACCGAAACATAACAAAAGGGGTATTCTATTTCGTCCGCTAACCCAGGGATAGGAAAACTTTCGAGATAAAAGAATCAAGTTGTAAGTGAAGGTGTGTTAAATTCGTCTCAGGGGCTGAAAATATAAACAATTTTAAAATAAAAATAATTCGAATCTCTTATACATTATTTATAAAGGAATGAGAGACTACAAAAAAGTGTAAAATGTTTAAAAACAAATCACAATTTAAAAAATTATAAGCATATGAAAATAGGAAACATTTCGGTAAGAAATATTAACTATTACGCTGCGCAGCATATTTTCTAAAATAGTAGCTCTAATTACTAGCAATAAGTTGATTTATAAAGTTAAATCTATCCTTATTACATTGTAGCTGTATAGAAATATAATAAAAAAATTATATTTTTCAAAAAAATAAAAAAATTGCATTAAAGAACATTTTTTTTTTCTTTTTTGAATTTCAATGTTTTTTAAATATTTTGAAATACAAAATGTATATAATACTAAAATTAAGTAGGGTTTAAAGAGTATGGTACATAAAAAATTATATAAGGCTTAATATATCAAAGGGAATAGCATGCGCAACATAAAATTTACTTAATATTTATTTCAGAAATGTTTCTTAATTTCATATGCTTATAATTTTTAAAATTATGATTTATGATTATATATTTTAAATTTTTTGCACTTTTTGAAACCTTATTCTTTATAAATAATGAGTAAATGATTCGAATTATTTAATTTTAATTTCAAAAATTACATCTAATTGAAAATTGTTTGTATTTTCAACCTCCGAGACAATGTTAACACCCCTGAGAACCCTTTTAAGATATCAGGAGCCATAAATGCATACGCGTGCTCAGGAGTAGGCAGAGAAGATCTCGTAGCGGATTGTCTCGCTCCAATTAGTATATTTTATGTAATATATAACAGCGCTTCTCAAACTGTGGGGTGCGCCCCCTAGGGAGGCGTGATAACCTTGGAAGGGGGTGCGAGCATATTGAAAAGTCGAAAAAGCAAAAGATTATTTAAAAAAATTATTAATTTATTGAAAGTAAACAAAATACACTGACATAATAAAAAATAAAAAAAAAAATTAATAAAAACATTAGCACTGATGTAATACACTTATAAATGCATAAGTACTGCACAATGTATTTTATAGTTAATTTAACAATACTAAGTTAAGAATAAGTTTTGTACTTACCGGTAACCCCACAGGCTTTTCATATATAAAATTATATGCGAACATTAAACGCTTATCTTGATAATTTGTACGGTTTCTAATTAATTCCTTAACTGCCGATTAAAAGTTTCGCGATTCGCTCCCCAATGCCACCGTTTTGCACGTATACAAACGTATTTTGGGGTTTTGGGGAGAGACAGGGAATAAATAAGAAAGTCCTCTGAAATAAGTAAATCCTTCGCAAACCCTGTCAAGCTCATTTTACTGCATTCCAAAACCTTCTTAATAATTTTATAGATAGCAGTGAACAAAAAAGATTGTTTTTCGGAAAGACATATATATACGTCCGGGGAAATTTACACACTGACTGAGTAAGACGTTTATATACGCTGGAAGCACTTAATATGTTAAAGTTGTGTACAGTAGTTTTAGCGTCAAAGTATCGTATTATCGAATTCAATACATTGTTATTGTATGGAGGGGGGCGCGATGAAAATTATGATTGAATATTGGGTCGCAAATACTGAAAATTTGAGAGAAGCACTGATATATAAATAAAGATTTACTTAAAGCAATATTTTCCATCCCTTCGAAAACTATCGAATATATTTTTATTTTTGTTGCTCAATGCAAGACAACCTTTTCCAAAGTAAATGTAACATTGGGAATTTAACTTCCTAGCTTACCGATCTGTAATACTTTTAGTGCCTTATTCAGGAATTTCATGTTAATAAAATTAAGCAAAATTTACTTTTATTGTTTTTGCTTATATAAATCCTTTGAGCACTATTTTTATTAACCCTTAAGAGTGTCATAAATATGGACTTTGTATTTGTCTCTTCTTTTGGAGGGCTTATGTGTATCTCTTGCATATTCATGAGTGTTCTCGAACTCTTGTATGCAAATAAAAATTGTTGGAAATCACTTTGAGAGTGTCTTGTGGTAATAAATTGAACTTTTCCTCATTTAGAACTTTAATCAGCTTAGTAAAGCAATTTAATACAGAAGTAATTGTCTTAAACCAGTTAAATTTTTAAATTGTGTGTGTGCAAATACAAGCATATTTTTTTCAACTGATAATTATAAAGGAAAAAGAGAAAAGGGAACAATTTTTAGCAGACAAGTATTTTTTTACAACCCCTTAACTGCCGCCGGCGTATACAACCATCCCACTCAACAAGTGCGTTAAGTGTCTCTGACGTATATATACGTCTTTTCGAAATACGATATTTTTTTGAAATTGCTATCAATAAAACTATTCCGAAGAATTTGGAATGCCATAAAATGACCTTTGTTTGCAAGGAATTTACATATTTCAAAGAAAATTTGCTTATTTTTGCTTTTTCTTTTCTTAAGTGCCCCGGACATATATATACGTCTTTCCGAAATAGAATATTTTCTTTGAGCTGCTATCAATAAAACTATTTCGAAGGCTTTGGAATGCAATAAAATGACCTTAACAGTGTTTGCAAAGGATTTACATATTTCAGAAGAAAAAAAAATTGCTTATTTTTGATTTTTCTTTTCTTCCCCTCCCCCTCCAACTCAATACATCTCGTATACGAGCCTATGTGAAAAACGATAGCACTGGGGAGCGAATCGCGTATTTTTTAATCGGCAGTTAAGGGATTAATAATATATAGAAGCAGAAGTCATAACAGTAAACAGTCGAAGAACTTAGTTGAACTGTTTGTATTTGTATATAAACCCTTAAAGATTTTTCAAATGCTCAGAACTATCTGAAGCTGCTATCGTGTGGGCTAATGGCACCAGCACGAGTTGGTTGTCGCTTCAAGACAATGGGTAAGGAAGACTAATCAGCGTCGTAATTGATGCTCAGCCGCCGTTATTCTCTGTCATTTGGGGAAACCTTAGTCCGACTTACTTTTGCCCTCCGCTTCACTTATTATTTAATGACTTTATTATTTCTTTCTCTTTCTCGATCACTGCTTCTTTCTTTAATTATCTCAGCTTCTTCGGACAAGAGGTTGTAAATAAACGAAAAGGATGTTTCTGTATTGAAATATGACATTCCTCACAAAGAATTCTTGTGCATTTCGATTTTTCTCACGATTAATCGTTGCTGAAATATTCACATAAATCACAATTTTAAAGACATCATGTTATTGTATTTTCGTCGAAATGACGCTTAAGAAATCACGATAATTTAATTAGAGGGTATTCACTCGAGCAAACGGATGCGCGATTTTTTTTTTTTTTATTTTTGGTTTCGTGGAAAACGAAAATTAGTTCTCAAGTCATTGTTGATAATTTATAACGAAAATAATTCATATAACGAATCACGTAAGTATTTTTCTTGTCTCTTAATTGATACAAATTTTATTGTTTGTATTTGTTCTAGATTCATATGCGTTATTTCTTAATTATTTATTTCTTTTTTCTTTTTTCTTTATTTATCGTGCAACTATTTTTTCGTTAATTTAAAGTCCTTGCACAAAAAATATCAATGAATCTTCTTTTTTTTTTCATCAGCTTTTAGGAGTGATAGTTCATGATATCGTCACACACAATGCATCAATGTAATCTTTTCCAATGATGCATTTTGGTTTCTGCAGTGTGGTGGATTAAAAATTGACAGAGTTACTAGCCTTTAATGATGTTTTAATGAAATGAGTGTTTCATGTTTAAACAAAAACAATAATAATAAATGAAAAAATCAACAAAGAATGCATATTAAAATGTTGACGAACAAATTTTTTTGCTTTGAAATATATAAATTTCATTTTAGTTAATCTTCCTTGAATTTTCTCAAACATATATATACACTCATGGACAAAAAAGTTAGCTCACCAAGAAATAACTGAGGGATCGTATAGCCGGTAGAGGGCGTTTAACGTCGTTCTCTGTGGAGTATAAAACAGATAACCAAAGCTTGTTTGAGTGTGCTGAATCGTTTACAAAGAAAGAGCTGAGGTAGACATGCCATTACGCCGTTTTCGAAGACAATGTGAGCAGCTGTCGCAGTTTGAGAGGGGGAGAATCATCGGTATGATGGAAGCTGGCTGGTCAGCTAGGCAAGTGGCTCGTCAATTAGGCCGCTCTGATTGTGTTGTGAGGAGCTGTTGGGACCAGTGGATCCGAAAGATGTCATTTACACGAAGACTAGGCTCAGGACACTCTCGACAGACTAGTCGTCGAGAAGACCGCCACATCGTAAGAAATGCACGCTTACAGCCAACTGCTTCATCGGCCGCCATCCAGGCACAGGTAGCACCTTCACTAGGGGCCTGCCCCTGTGTCTTCTCAAACCATACTAAGGCGCCTGGCTGAAGGACATTTGGGATCGCGGCGCCCGTTACGTGAGCTGCCCTTGACGACCACCCATCGATGCTTCCGTTTGGATTGGTGCCGCGCACGAGGAAACTGGACTGCAGCGGAATGGAACGAGGTCGTCTTAAGCGACGATTCAGTTGAGATTCAATATCAGCAGAGATGACAATCGTGTTCGTGTGTGGACACCCCGTGGTGAACGCCTCAATCCTGCCTTTGCTTTACAGCGACACACCGCTCCCACAGCTGGTGTGATGGTATGGGGTGCATTGCTTACAATGCACGGTCTCCCCTAGTATTGATCCATGGAACCATGACAGACAAGTGGTATGTCCATGACATCCTGCAACCACATGTGTTGCCACTCATGCAACGGCTCCCAGGAGCCATTTTTCAACAAGACAATACTCGGCCTCACACGACAAGGGTGTCACAAGACTGTCTCCGCACTGTTACGATCCTTCCTTGGCCTGCCCGATCTCCGGATTTGTCTCCAATCGAGCATATCTGGGATCATTTGGGACGGCGAGTTGGGCATCCCACGAGTTTGAATGAACTGGAGGCAACACAGCAAATATCGAACGAAATGCCAAAACATCATAAACATGCCTCAATGCCCGATCACCCATTGCATTCCCCCAGAGGGGTTCAACAGGGTATTAAACCCCTCCGTTCTTTTGCCTTTTTTTTGAAATAAATATTTTTCTTTGATTTTCTAATCATTTACTTATATCATAGTAGTCATTACGTATGTGAAATTTCGTTTCATTTTGACGACTCCTTCTTGGTGTGCTAATTTTTTTTTGTCCATGAGTGTGTGTGTATATATATATATATTGAAGCTTATGTTTCAAAAATTCAATGTTCTCCATTCACCCAAACTTCCGAAAGCCTTCGTGTAACTGAACAGTGCCGTTAATATTCACTCACTCACCCAAACTGTTCAATATTAAGCGCCTTCACTCTTTCCTGGTTCAGTTTGTATAACTCCTTATGTGCAACTTAAAATCTTGTTTTAAAAATTAAATTCTTAAATTCCTAATTTATGACATATTTAGAAAGATTTACATATTATTTCATTCATTCAAATTTAAGATAATAGAGTTAAGGTACATCAGCCCTCTATGCGACTAGTATTTAGTGGTACCGAGATTTGAACACTTGACTCAACTGAAATAATGTCAGCCACAGGGACGTCTTAAGACTTTTTGTGAGGCCCTTTTTGAAAAAAGAAGGTCCCCGGATTTTTAAAAAGACGGGTATATAGATGCTTTGTCTTACTCGTACAAACGGTTTTTGAAGCAAATAAATGTGCAGCCCCACAGACCTAGGCAAAACCAGCTCGACTGATGACCACATCTTAAAACGGGGAAATGATTTTTTTGGTCTTGGCCCTGGCCCTGGACATGGACAATGGTCACCCAAAAATTTTCGCTCTTGCCAATTTTGCCGTTGACATGGTTTAAAATTCCTTTTTTTTAAAGGGTACTTATGTAGGGGAAAAAATTTTGCCATTAAAATTATCAGAATCATGGTTTTATTAGGACTGGATCGAGAGAATGAAATGAGGCCCCCTCCGAGGGTGATACCCTGGACTTGGGCCCAGTTGGCCTATGTCTTAACACGTCTCTGGTCAGCCATGAGATCGCAATTATGATCGTTCGGCTCCGGCCACCAAGGCAAAAACCCCAAATGGTTAAGGGCAGCTTTTGACAGGCAAAGCCGCGGTAATGGGGCCCCCGGGCGGTTCGAGCCTAGTGCCCAAAGCCCCCCGTATGAAATGTGATGCATGTTAAATCAGTCGTGGCTCAAACTTTTCCCGTTGGTATGGTGTGGAAGTTCGGAGAGAGATTGCCAGCTCAGGTGTCTTCTCATCATTTGACTACGGATCAAAATTACGAGGTCCGTCAAGAATAGCCATTGTGTTGCTTTGTAGTGCAATATTAATAAACACACCCTCACTCATTCGTGACAGATGATATTCAAGTTGAAGTGAGAGTTCAGATCATTGTTCAGCCAATAGCATCGTTTAGAATAATGAAGACTTCTCCAAGTTGAATTCAACTAAACATCGTCATTTCTAATAAGGCGTAGAAAAGTGAAATACTAGCTCAGACATCGCTCTCGCTATTTGCGATTGCTTAAGAACAACGAAGTTCATTGCCAATGTACCTCATGTTTACTTACGGTAATAGGTATCGCCTATATGGTGCCGCGCTAAAAAGGGAAACCCGCTCCGGGGAAAGTACTAGGTCCAAAAATTTACCAATCGCCCATTAGGAAAAAATATACATATATATACCACATGTAACTCTAGAACGAAATTAATTTTAACCTAAAAGATCAAGTCATCTTCTATTTATTATTTTATATGAATAAGCTACCAGATGTAACTTCATTGCTTACCGAATCGTACTATCTCAGAGATTTTTTCTTTAAAGAATAGTTTTAGAGTACTTTTTCGAAGCTGCTCAACAAATACCTCTATTTCTTTTCAAAAGACCGATGGAATGCCTTTTCCAGATGGCGCATTAATCGACTGTTATTGATTGATTGTTTAAAATTTTTCCGCACGTTCCCCTACACGAGGGCTTTTTGACGGACCACGTCATTTTGAACCATGGTTGGGCGTGGACGACAACTGAGCTGGCACCCCCCCTCCCCAAATACTCCACACCCCCGGGAGGACGTTTCAGCCTCGACAGATTTAACGGCATCCTGCTTTCCGCGGGTCTTTAGTGGTACTGGGCTCAACCGGACGGGAACCATGATCCGATACCTATACCACTCGGCTACCACGGCCACCGACTGTTATTGAAATACTCTTATTGGATATTTTGTAATGATGCACGAAAAGGTTGATAAAATATCACATTTTTTTTAAAAAAATGCAGTCTTTAAGATACATAGGCCAAAGTTGAGAATTTCTATCATCGGTTGTTTTTGTAATATAGTTCATACTTTTCGGAGGAGGAAAAAATTAAAAAAATATCCCCCATTATATCTTCCAAACAAAAAAATTTTTTTAATCTTAAATATCTTTCTTTTGTGGGGGTTTCTCTTTCTGACTCCTTTTCCTTCCTTCTTTTCTCTGTCTTTTCACCCTCTTTCTTTTTTTTTTTTTTTTGTTTCATTACAGTAAAGATATGCTACCTCTTTTCTTTTTCTCTATAAATATGACTAATTGAGTGCACTATTGATGTAAGAAAACGCCTATCCTAACCATTAGTCAAATTGAAAGACAATTAATGTGTCATCATTCATCATCTTCAATTTATAATGTTGGGATTTTACCAAAAATTTCTTTTTTTTTGTCAATGTTGTTAATAGAATTTCTTTCATCATTAGAACAATATTCAGTAATGGTGTCACGGGGCAATAACATAACTTTCAACTTCTAATAAAGCCAAAAAAATGTCTAAAATAGATTAAACGAATAAATAAGCAATTAGGCATTTAATTATTTTATGCTATAAATTATATAAAACAAATATAAGGAATCGTATCTCCCGGATAATCAGTCTTCATCTTGTACGTATTGAATTTGATCAGATTTTTAGAGGTTACTAATCTTATCTCTGAAGCCCAGTGGTTGAGTGGGTGTGGCCCCCTTCCACGTCAAATTCGGGGTTCAAACCCCGGGGTGGGCAAAGGGCGAATCACCTTTTTTTTCCTTCAAATGTTGGCCCCGGGACCCTATCTTTGATTGCCAGCGGGCTAGAGGTTGAGTTTTTTAAAAAAGGGAAAAGACATTTTTAAATTTTAAAAATTTACTTTATTAAGAATAGAACTTAAATGTCTAACAATTTAGATAAATTTTAATGGAGAATCTAGAATGAACGAACACACAGTGATGTTAAACCAATCCGTAATTTAGACCCTTTCTAAGTTATAATTATTTTCCCCCCTTTTTACTTTAAAATATTACAAGTCCCAAAATCAAATAATCAGTCCCACCTTAATCCAAATAAGATTGATCTCTATATGGAGACGTCGGGCGCGCGTGAAATGGTTGGGGACCATTACTGGTTTACTTTTGGGGGAACTTCAAGGGGCTGTTTAAATTTACCTTGTATCTCTTTAAACATAACTTTCTCCAAATTGCCATATTGCTTACGAAACTTCTGTTCTTTAAAATTTTTCTTATTTGCATTTCTTGTTCACATTTCGCTTCGGGGTTTGGTTGGAAAAGAGTTGCCATTAATCTGGGCCACCAAAGAACCCAGAGGTTATGTTAAAGAAAAGACGCGTGAGCCCGTCACAAGTGGGTCGATAAAGGAGAACCAAGCTTGTTTGGGAACTAAATACTGGAAAGGTTCGTGTCAGACTGACTGACCATCTGATCGGAACATCTGCTTATGCACCTCATTGCCCAAAGTCAAGAAAATTGAGATGGGCACCGCAGGCCTTGGCCCTCCTTTTCGATTGGTTATAATCCTGTGTATATAGTACGTAAAATTTAATTAAGAAATTATTATTAATAATTCATTTTATTAATTAATGCTAATTATTTATTCAATAATTAATTTTTTACTATTTTTTGTTCCCGAAAAACAACGAAATCGAAAGAATATGTTGAGCAAGGAATTGGGTGAGTTAATGAATATTAACGTCGCACTGTTTAGCTACAAGAGGGCTTTTGGCGACGGATCTCGTCATTTTGAGCCATGGACAATTGACGAGGATGATACCTAAACTGGCACCCTCTCTCCTAACTACCACATCACACCAACGGGAGGATGTTTGAGCTCTGGACAGATTTAACGTATATCGCTCCCCTACATGGTGGGTCTTCAGTACTGCTGGGCTCGAACTCATGACAAGCCAGCCACAAGTCCATTACCTTGACCACTAGGCTACTGCGGCCACTGGCGGCGTATTGGAACATTATACGAGAATGGTGGACTGTCGACCCTGAACTCCCCTCCCCCTTCTGAAAAATTCCTGTGTGCGCCACTACCTTCGGACTAACAACATTAAAAAAAAATGTTTTAAAAAAACAATATACATTATTATTTTTAAAGATATCCGACTACGCTGAACGTGATTTTAAAGTTATAAATGGATAATATTTATGATATTTAGTGTCAACTTAGATTAGAAAACGTATATAAAATTGTTTTAAGAATATTATTACAGTAAAAGACTATTTAAATATAATATTTCGACAAAAAATGCACATAGAATGACCCATTTTCAAAACATTCTCCTTTTATGAAAAATGCTTCTATTTTAGTAATATTCTGCCTGTATATATCTCAGATCTCTATACAGAGGCTGAACTAGAATTTTTGAAATATATTACTTAGAAGTGGATTTATCCATATTTTACCACAACAGAGGGGAGAAATTTTAAGAAAAAAACGCCGATAGTTATTTCAATTGGTGCTAACTCTGACAATAATGTGAATTTTTCAAAAATCCTACTTCAGACTCTCTGGAGAAGTCTTTACTTTATATAAGCAAAGTATTATAATTATAGAAGCATTTGTTATAAAAGGATTACGTTTTGAAAAAATGTATTTTTAAGTTCATTGTTTGCCAAAATATTGTATTTAAATAATTTTTTTCGTCATTGTATCCTTAAAACTCTTTGATACATGTATTCTAATCTAAGTGACACTAAATATCATGAAAATTATCCATTTATGCGCTTTCTTAAAATCACGGTTCCGAACGTAGTCGGATACCTTAAACAGCAATTGCAACTGAAAACTATTCGCTGGTATATGCTTTGCGGCCATGATATGCGATTGGTCAAGGTTCGAACTGGTAGTCGACACTGTTTCTGCCAAGTCATGAACTCGAGTTCTGATACCACTAAAGAACCATCTAGTCGTAGAGTAGAGGTTTGCAAAGAGGGGTGCAGTTCAGGTGTTGTCCTTTTCCCTTGACCGTGTTTCAGAATTACAAGGTCCGGTGCTAATAACCCTCTTGTTGCTTCGGAGAGCGACGTTAATGAAAGCAAATATACCTTTAGTGATTACATTTCCTTCGATTTAAAACCACACTCAAATTATCGATTTTTTTCCCTAGAATGCCAACTACTTCGGTAGTGTAGTATTCTTTCATAAGTATAAGTGCTCATGGATTTTAAAAAGAAAAAAAATACAACTCTGTACAACCAATGTACAGAAACTTGTTTTAATGCGTTACATATTAAAATAGTACAATACTTTTACCACATCTCCCATTTTTTTGCTAAGAAATACAGCTATTTTATATAATTCGCATCCATTCATCTCCGTAAAATCCGGTGCTTCTACTTTTCCTCTTCGCTCTGCTCTTACTTTGGTCACGAGAAATCAAATTCCTTCATCGCACTATCAGCGGCGATATTATGCGCCAGTAATAAGCGAAAAATCTTAATGGATGAATTCGTTACATTGTACGGGGTTATGTGTCAGGATTATTTCTTATGCTTTGGTGCATCATTTGTGCAACATCCCTCATAGCAAATGGAAAAGTTGAAAGAGTGGCCTGAGGTGTCCACGGAGCCATCATCTTCCAGTTTGGCTGAGCTTCATTACTCATTTTTGTAATCATAGGTCCTGGCTGGCCACTGCTCGAACCGGGAACACGTGGAGTGAAACGGCGAGCACCTGGGGGGCCCCAATCACTGCTGACCTCGCAGGGTCAAAGAGGCCGCTTGCTTTGGGATGCCATTAGCTCCAGACCCTCCACCCTACCTGGATAAGGGTTGCCAAGGACTCATAAAAACTCGCCAACATTAGATCAGTTTAGATCTCGGAAAGTGCATCCTTAGTTATAGATTTAGTCATTAATGTGTTTGTTCTTCGGCGAAGTTTTCCAAGAAATGTTTGGAAAGTCAAAATAAATTAGTCCCCGGAATCACTGAATCGTGTATATAGTCACGCATGTGATACATTTTATTTCTAAATAATCAACAAAAAATCTTGGGAAAGTTTTTTTTAGAAGACACACTAAAATTCCAAAAAGTTAATGACTCCTTTCAGAAATCTGTGTAAAAAAATTAGACGGAAGAAAATAAGTTTTTCTAGCTTCGTTTTTTTTTATATGTGTGCTGTATGTCAATAGGTCTAACGTTAACTTTATATAATTCTTGAATGATAAAACATTCTTATTCTTTTCAAGGACTTTTGAAATGTGGACTACGACAGGCAAAATTAAAACAGTTTCGGTACCTGTAAACCACAGGGATGGGCATTAAGATATCCGACTACGTTCGGAACCGTGATTTTGCAAAAGCGTATAAATGGATAATATTTATTATATTTAGTGTCACTTAGATTAGAAAACGTATATAAAATTGTTTTAAGAATAGTATTACAATAAAAAATTATTTAATTACAAAATTTTGACAAAAAATGAACATAGAATGACCCATTTTTAAAATGTTCTCCTTTTTGGGAAAACTGCTTCTATTATAATAATATTTTGCCTGTATATAGCTCAGACCTCTGTACAGAGGCTCAACTTAAATTTTTGAAATATATAACATAGAAGTGGGTTTATCCATGCTTTACAACAACAGAGGGAAGAAATTTTAAGAAAAAAACGTCGATAATTATTTTAATGGGTGGCAACTCTGAAAATAATGTGAATTTTTCAAAAATCATAGTTGAGCCTCTGTACAGAGGTCTGAGCTATATACAGGCAAAATATTATTATAATTGAAGCATTTTTCACAAAAGGAGAACATTTTGAAAAAAGGTTTTTCTAAGTTAATTTTTTGCCAAAATATTGTATTTAAATAAATTTTTTTGTCAAAATGTCCTTAAAACAGTTTTATACATGTATTCTAATCTTCGTGACACTAAATATCATGAAAATTATCCATTTATGCGCCTTTTTAAAATCACGATTCCGAACGTAGTCGGATACCTTAAGTCGATCGCAGTCTACCGGTGGACCACCAAGACACTTTGGAATGATCGCCTGAAGATTAGCAGTTAGTAAAAAAAAATCGAGTTATTCAAAATTGACGGACAGTTTGCGGACTAAGTCTTCTAAATATAACTGTGAAAACTAATTTTAGATGAAAATGTTTTATTTTTTAACGTGTTTTGAATTGCTTCGTAACGTTTCTTAATTGCTTGTATCTTGCGTTTTGCTTTAAACGCGATCTTAAAAGTGTATTTTATTGTAGTTATGTAGATAAGTATGTATTCCGCAATAATTATTAATTTAACACAGTGGCGCAACAGCCCATGAGGGCCAAGGCCTACTGTGCCCACATCAGTATAGGTGACCTTGGGTCCTGAGGTGCATGAGCAGATGTTATGGTCAGGTGGTCAGTCTGACGAGAAATGTATTAGGGAAATGTATTAGGACTACAAAGGTAAAATATCAATCCGCAGCCCCATTTGAAGAAAAGAAATACTTAGATTCGATAAGGAAAAATTTTTAATTGTTAGATTATATTTTTAAAAAATTAAGTTTACTACTTATGAAAACAGTAATGAACGGTAGAAAAAATAAATAAACTTCCAAATGAATTTGAATTTGGTACTTTTCTTAGTTTATTTTTGAATAAAATTCTGTATTAATGGTACTAATACTGTATAAATAAGATAGATTGGAGACTTAGAGCATAAAGTGAATTAGGTTTAAAGAAAAATATGCTTAAAATTCACGCTCTGTGATACACGTAAATATTAAAAGATACATTTATAATCTAAGAGGATTAAACTATGCCTCTTTCCTAAAATATATGCTTCAAAAGAGTGACTAATTTTTTTTAGTGTAAAAAAAAAAATTAACTTTAAAAAATGGGTTAAAATAAAAGTCAGACTTTTAGAGCAATTAATGCTCGAAACACGATTTGTATGAATTTGTTACCGCTAGATATTTTATAGAATCATTTAATCCTTTAAATTTCCAAAACAACTCTGGTTCCGGTTCACTGGCGTAGCTAGTTCTGAGTGGGCCTTGTATATCAAAGTTCCTCCGGGGCCCTTTTTAAAATATGGGTTCCCTGTGTTAGTGGGACTGCAGTTACACATTTTGAAGCCCTGTATCGTTGATATGGCTAATACGGTGATAGCTACGCTCATGTTCCGGTTTTGAGGGCTCAGAAACTGCAAAAGATGAAATTATTAAATGTTATATTGACGCCAAAACAGCGAGAAAACATAAATATGGATTCTCGGTACTCAAACGTGACGTTTAGATATGGCCTGTCACCAGTGACGTCACGAAGAAGATGACTTAATCAAAACGTGCGTGTTGCCCTATTGCGTATGCGAAAGAAGGTTTCTTATTTGATTATAGACACGAATGCAAAAGTAGATGATACAGCATTTTCTTCTTTTTTTCTTTTAGTTCCCCTGAATAACCGCCTTTGTATTATACTAAAAGATCCCTTAGAAAATTAAATATGACTTTGAGGTTTTAATATTGGGATTGGAGGTATAATAACAATGTTCTTAATAAAGATATAATTCTCATGAAAAGAATTCTTCTACATCTTATTTAATTTATATATATAATTTTATATATATATATATATCCCAAACCATCGAATGATAAAAAAAAATGTGACATGGTATTCTTTAATTTAAAATAAATAGAGAAAAGGTCTAAAAATTCTAATGGTTTTTTAATGACCTAATAAAATTTATGATTATAGGGTGATAAAGAATTACGTTATCGCGCTTAACACTTGATACAGCATATAAAATAATTTGTTAAAAATAATAAATAAGGTTCATTGGGGCTATTTATACTTAATACATATAATTTTCTATCAAGATTATCCAACCTCGTTGAAATTCTCAAAAAATCAT